>CAEFZY010029511.1:0-13398 GCA_903066815.1 Brachyrhaphis roseni | reverse complement strand
CTGCCACCCATAACACATTGCACCCGACCCCTTCGGCCCCTCCTACGGGTGGTGAGCCCATTGGAAGGGGGACCCATGTCTTCTCTTCGGGCTGAGCCCGGCCGGGCTCCATGGGCTAAAGCCCGGCCACCAGGCGCTCGCCAACGTGCCCCACCTCCAGGCCAGCATTTCAGAGGATTCCTATTATCTACTAAAGTCTTCCTGTCTTGCATCCTGAATGAATCAGATATTTCAACGTGTTATGAAAATAGTCTCTAGCTATACGTCTCTGTGCTTCCTTTCAGTTCATGCATAAACACCTTACTGGTACTGATAATGGCTAACTTTGAGTCTCCTGTCAGTTACAGTATTTACATCAAACAGTGTTGTTACCACAACCTGTAAGCAATTAATATGGAAAAAGCTACTATTTTTCCATTTTTGCCATCTAACCGTTGTGTAGGTGCTGGACACCAACCAGGATGCCACTGATGACGAGGCAGTGGATGAGCCTGATGGGGGCCAGCACTCGTTGGGCCCTAGAGGAGGCCCCTGTGGTGATGTGGCTGCTTCGGATGGTGCCAGTGAAGATGACAACCCTCTGTCCACTTCGCTGGAAGCAAAGTATTTCTCCCAGAGCTTCCAGCAGGATCCGGAGGAGTCGGATGAAGGCTGGACCAACTGTCCAGACAGCATGGAGCTGGCGTTTCAGCAAGGTGGTATAAGAGTTCACTTAAATACTGACATCAACTTCAATCCTTTAGTTTATTTATTTATAGTATCTGGTGGTGCACCGATTGCAAATTTCTAGCCGATCAACAATTTTTAAAAAGCCTAACCTGCCTAAACAGAATTTCTCTCTTTTTTTTTTTTTTGTCCAAAATGTCACTAAATATATTTTGCTAGGTTGGCAACATTGGTGTGACAGTTGTTAACCTCACATGTGGAGGACGTGACCTGGTGGGTTCCCACAGATTCCTAAAAAAAATCAGACTCACTGAATTTATCGATCTAAAGAATAAGGCCTTGGTTGGTATAAAAATGTTTCAAATCAGTCTTTCAGAGGTCTTAGAAATTTGACATAAACGTTAACGTAAATAGAATTTTATGGTTGCAGTTCCTCTCATATTAAAATAATTGGAAACATTTATTTATTTATTTTCTTTAACAGTTTACCGAACGCTTCTCGCTGTAACATCACGCTATCTCCATATAAGAGCAACATTGTTGAAGCCGGGACTCTTCGTTCATAAATGATTAAATAATAATTACCTGCCATTTGCCATTGAAAAACTTTCATCTTTGGAAAGTTTTTCAAAATTTGTAGCTTTTAAACTGGACCAAAAAGTCTGAGCAGAGCAGAAGAGTACAGTGGTTTATTTTCAGACCTAGTAGATCGGTTTCACATACAAATATCTGCCAGTCACCTGTAATTAAAGAAATCGGGGCCAATTTATCGGTGCAGCTGTAGTAGTATCTTCCTCTGTGATTCTGTAACTACATACGCACCAATATTCTCGTTAAATATTAACAAGCTTTCTTCTTCAGGAGCCAACGCCGGTCAGAGTGTCATTTACCAGAATGAAGAAGGGAAGTGGGTCACTGACCTGGCTTACTACTCCAACTTTGAGAAAGAGGTTGATGAGAAGAAATTGGATAATGGCAGCCAGTTTCAAAATGAGGACTTTCTACCTGCTAGTATGTACAAGATCACAACTTTCTTGTAAAAGAATATGCAAGTGATTTGCTATTAAATGCACTTTGCTGCTCCTATTTTGCAGATAATGCTATGGACAAGATAGTGAAGGATCAAGAGGAGTTTGAGAAAGAGCACCAGTTTATGCAGGTAAATCATTTTGGGATCAAATTTGATCCTGATTTCTATCTTATATTAAAACTGTTCCAGATGACACAGAAAGCTGGAACCCTCAGGGTTTAGCTTACAGTGCCTCCTCTGTTCAGTTTCTGAGTATTTCTCTCCACCAGGAGGAGCAGATTGAGCCAGCAGCTGGAGGCAACAGCACCTTCCACAGTGACTCTTCCTGGAAGATTCCACCCAGCAGCCACATCCTGATGAGGGCTTCCCAGGTCTCATCGGAGATCAGGCAGGGAGATGAAAGCTACCTGCGGCTGTCTTTAGGACAGTTCTTCAGCCAGCGCTCAGAAGCTCTGGGCTGTCTGGGCAGCACTGATGAAGATGATGTCAAACGGGTCAGTAGATACAGTCTGTCCAGGTTAATGATTTATTGTGATTCTATGTATATTTGAAGCCAAGATGGATTTCAGTTTTGGTGTTTGTTTTGTTAATGTTTTTATTGAAATCGTTCTGTTCATTCAGCCATCCTTTGGTTACATCATCACCTCTCCAGAAAAGCGGGAACCTTTTCCACTCATCCAACCATCTGACTTCTCATTTAATGACAACTTGCATCTCGGTGCCACTGTAGACCTTGGTGAAGTAGACAAAACTCTCAACACAGGTGTGGTTGGAAACATCTGACACCACACATGCAAATGTTTCAGTGTACAGCAGTTCAATCCTGTTTTTAGAGTCAAGATTTTTGATTCAGAAACCAATATTTCTATTCAAACTGTCTGGAAATTTAGTTTTAAATTGTGACTGAAAAAGGCAGTGTAAACAGAATATTTATTTAAAACTTTAATGTTCTGTACTACTGCACTTTGTCAAATTCCTTCAGTTTGTACTTAAACAAAAATAGCTTTGCACATAAAATTCTGTAACTTTTTATTAGATTTGTTTTAACCAGTATCCAGCCAATGTCCCTGTCTGGCCTTTTCTATATAATTTTACAAAAATGAAGCAGACTAAAATCGATTTTTGAGCATTTTTAATTGGTAAAGTGTTTTTTTTTCTGCACCTCTGACACCATACTTGGTTACAGTTTGACTCTTTCATAATTCATGTAATTTCTTAAATGTTGTCTGGCTCATTATGTTCTTGCAGAAGATTTGGACAAAACTCTGAATTCTGCTGGTGAAAGGTTGCCACCAAAAGGGGATCCTGACCCAAAACCTTGTAAAATTGAGGTACCTAACACTGTTTATGTTTAAAAATAAATTTGAAAAAGAATGTTCTGATCTATCTGGGTTTATTGTGTGTTTCAGGACCATATAGGAGTTGCCATGTCTGAATACACTCCAGGCTCAGGATCTGAGCCGACCATGGCGAACCAAAGCGTTTTGTCTCCGGATAACAACAGCAGCTCGCTGATGCTCAGCATCAGCACAATCGCTTCGGCTATCGCCAACGCTTCCATCAGCACTGACCCGTCCCAGCTGGCTGCTCTGATCATGGGTCTGTCCAAGAAAACCAGAGCCAGGAGTGGGCCGGAGTCTGGCGCTGCCCACAAACAGCCGCCCAACACGGATCATCATGTAGGACTAATTTATCTGTTCACTGTTTGACTGTGTTCCTCTTATAGTGACTGGTAGAGTTAAAACATATCGTAATGAATTATGAGTTTGGTTTATTTATTTTCAAACAGGTTTTTGAAAACAATAAAACAAGCAATCAGTAGGACAAAGAAAACATGGGCATGCATAACCAAGAACAAAATAATTTGTTTGAAAAGGAATAGGAAGAACTAAACGCTTATTTAATCCTACCTTTTATCTCAATTTAATGAAATATACCCTAACCCTTACCGACTAAGTAGTTATAACATTCATGTGCGTGTTCAATATACTGTGCTAAAGAGCCAAAAAATATATAATATTATTGAGAGAACGATGGTATCAGTAAACCACTCATCACAATTAACCTGATTTTGGTATTTTGCATTTGTTTCGAGTGTTTGTTGAAAATTAAATGAACTCCTTTGTCTGTCCTCCATAGACCCCCCCTCAACCAGACCAGAGCACAGTCACAGATGTTCTGCAGAGGAGCATCTGTGTTGGAGAGACGAGCGTCTTCGACATGGAAAAATACTTGAAGAAGACCAATGTGTCTGGCGGCAGCGATTTATCTGATGCGCATACGACCTTTAACCTGAGCAGCTGGGCCGACAGTCACAGCAGCTGTCAGAAGAACCCCCTGTCAGGGTGTTCCAGTAAACAGGACGGCGCAACTCTGGCGTGTAACACAGCAACAAATGGTGGCGGACCTGACAGGAGCTCCGGGCCTCATTGGTCTCTCAGCTCTGCCAGATGGACAGTGGAGTCGGGACAGAATTCAGAACAGTTTTGTAAGAATGACAAAAGCTTACCAAGAGCCTCCCAAAGCTGGAGAAAGTCCCAGTCAAGCTTGCCTCTCAAAGCTCCGTCCCCTCCGACCCAGAGCTTGAGAAGTGTAGGTCAGGACCCGCAGGATGGGCCCAGAGGTTCTGCCGAGATCACACCAGGGAATTTAACCACAACTCTACCTCGAAGCTCAGAAAAGCAGGAAAAGGTCCCAGGAGAGAGAGCTCAACCTTCACAAGGTCCTCTACCTGGTGAGTAATACTCAGAGGTTTACTTTTTACTGATGCAGTCAATGGATTGGTGCTTCATCCATATCGATGAAGCACCAATCCACTTCTTTCATTTTTGATATCTGAGGTTTAGTAAAAACCATGCTGAATTGATTTAAAATGGTTTTTTTTGTGTAAACACAGAAATACATGTACTGAATTACAAATTTATTTGATAACTTTGCACCAGTACAGTACACTTAAATACACCGGTCGCTTCACTAGTCAAACATGTAAAAACAAGTTTAATTTGTTCAGTCATTGTAGTTACGAGTAAAACAACCAACTTAAAATAAAATGTAAAGAAACTGACAAAAACAATAGGTTGACTATCTTGGTCAAACATGTAAAAATAAACTAAAACAAACCTTCTTTCAAAAAGTGTAATTACGAATTCTGAATATAATGTAAAATAAAGTATGATGTTGCTCAGAGCACAAAACACAGAATTAGATTGAATAGATCAGACACATCGTTGCAGATACCCGATCTAGAATTGTGTTTCAGCGTTGGTACCAATACAGCTATTAATATAAGATCGCTGCATCTCTAGATCTGATGTCATGACTGTTTATTCTGAGATTCAGTATTTGGTTCAAAGGCATTCAGGGACATTTCCCTGAGCCAAGTGTGGAGGAGACTCAGAGCAACTTCAGGCCTTCCACCTCCCCTCTGACCCACTCTTCTCCCAGTCAGACCTCCATTCCCACTGCTGATACCGGGTATTGTATCCAACATCTATCAAGCAGAAGGATTAAACATTGCTTCTCTTTGCTTTTTCACTGGTCCAAATTTGAAAATGAAAAATATTGTCTGTCTTCCCAGTTTGCATTCTCCCTCCTCATCCAACGGCAGGCTGGCAGACAGACGACCAGGTCCTGACCTCTCACCTGAGTCAGTCTGTTCCAGCCCCAGTCTCAGCAGGCTCACGTACATCTCGGTAAACGACAAAACTGCTCTGCCCACACCTGAGCGGCAAAAGGTACAGCTGGACTGAGATTTTATACTGAAATTTTGGGAAGTTTTCTACAGTTTTTTTATATATTTTTTTTCATTTTATTTTATTTTTTTTAGATGTACTGTCAAGAAGCTCTTGTCAAAATTTTACTCTTGTAGGGCTGCACGTGCATTTAAAATGTAAATATTTTGAAGAAACTGCCT
Organism: Brachyrhaphis roseni; assembly: GCA_903066815.1. Lineage (NCBI taxonomy): Eukaryota > Metazoa > Chordata > Actinopteri > Cyprinodontiformes > Poeciliidae > Brachyrhaphis > Brachyrhaphis roseni. Next base: position 7,789 of record CAEFZY010029511.1, on the reverse strand, counting down.
TTATTGCCTCAAATGGTTAATTGGTATTATGTCTACAGCTAATGATGATTTTGTTAACTAATTACACAAAAAAATTACACATTCTGGAGATTTTTAATTGAACCACTTCAGCCTTTTTTAAATTAAATATTAGAAATACATTAAATGATGTAAAAGAAGTAATTCAGCTTATGTTTGGAAGAAAATTATCTAAAATGCAATAAGGTAGCTTTTTTTTTTTAGTGTTTGCTTGATTAAAGGATGAACCTGCAGGTAAAAATATACTACTTACATAAACATTTGAAAAACTCAGGCATTTCTGCTGGACTTATCAGTACAACGTGGAGCTAATAAATGAATAGCAGAAGGTGCTCAATATAGTTTGTTTATGTATTTATTTATTTTTTTACAGCTTAGCGCTAATCTGCTTTTTCTTTTTTTTTCTTTTTTCATTTAACCAGTTAATAATTTAAGAGCAAAAGCTTCTTGATTGAGTTTTTATTTATCTTTACAAAATTTTAATCAGATGAAGCTAAAACTAATCAACTTTATTCTTGGTAGAATATTCTCATAAAAGTTTTGTTTTTATTTTTTTTATCTAAAATGCAAAATGTATATATGTTTTGGTTCTGTTAGACTTTCAACAAATGGCCTTTTTCGGAGTCCATATACTTCATTAATGATTAATCGATTATTGAAATAATCATCTTATGTAATAATTGATTTATCTCAATTAATCGTTTCAGCCCTAATTGATACTTTTGTTCTTGAGTGGTTATCTGGTGAAACTTGTTGTTTCATTGCAGAGGGAATCCACCATGGGACTGAGCACCACCATCATCAGGTTCAGTCCTACCCCACCTGTGGAACCAGATCTACAGCCTGACTCAGCCAGAAAACTTGATAACATGCCGCAGTCTAAAAGCCTGGATCCCCTACCACCACCGCAGGGCAAAAGCCCTGAGGTCCAATGCAGCGGCGGCGCTCTTAGCTGCACCCGCAGCCAGAGTGAATGTAGCTACCCTCCTGCTCCTGGGGACGTTGTACCTGGATTCACAGGCCACAGGAACCTGCTGGACTCCAGCAATAGGAAGTTGGCTAAAGTGGACTCAGGCTACAGCAGCAACCTAAACATCCAGCATACCATCAGCTCTGCAGCTCCTCCAGGACCCCAGCAGTGGGGAGCCGCCCCCTCTGCGTCGTCATCGCTGTTCTCAAGCGGGCTCGGCATGCTGCCCCCTCCTTACACAGCAGAGGCCCTTCATTATGTCCACATCCCAGGTTTTAAGCCTCGGTGTCCAAGCATGGTGGATCTTCCCCACAAAGGAGATGTCCAGTCCATCCTCACCAGACGCTCCCTCATCAGCTCGCCGCTACCTCTGCAGTTCCTGGGATCTGATGCACAGCTGCATTCTGGGGCTTTTCATATGGGACCGCCAGGAAACGGTCTTTACAACGTGTCCTCTACAGGCACGTCTTCTGGTTTTTCTGCCTAAAGTTTGACACAGTTACAAATTTTGCTGGATGATAAATCATCCCAGAAGTTATTGTGGTGATCGATAATATTGTTGCTTTGAGACCATTTGAAGTAATATAATGGTAATAGCATAATAATGCAAGAACATATTCTCAAAGATTAATAACATTTTAATTCTAATGAACATTTAACATTGGAACTTAAAGACATTTCAAAAGTCTAAAATAAATAAACAAAGCTTAAACTACAAATAAAATGTATCTACAAATTTTAATTCATAGTTTAATTTATCATGTGATTAACTTATGCATTTGCCTAGTATATAATATAACATGCTATTTAGTCAACAAAAATATTTTAGATCTGCAATGACCTATACACAGGCTGCAATGGAATCTAGCTTTTACTTTTTTCTTTTATCTCTGATTTGAAAACATAACCTGTGTTTGAAGATTATGTTGGTCAAGCAGCAACATAGCCATTGTTGGTCAAGTAGTTGGACTGCTGTTTTCAAATATACTGACTACTTTGTGTTTAGATGTGTTTCTCAGTAATCTAACTGAGCCGTTCTTCCCATTTCAGGTACTCTGGTGATTCCAGTACCTGCTGGACCTCATCCCCTCACTTTACCCCATCAGAGTCAGCATGAAATAGGAATAATGGGGAAACCCTACAGCCATTATGGTGGAGAGTCTATGGTGACCAGCGGTCTGGAAGAACTGAGAGGTACCAGTATTAGGCATAACGGAGTTTTCTACTCCGTTATGCCTGCTGTCTTTTGAAATCTGCTGTTGAGATGAGGGAAGTGTTACAAAACTTAGTGACATTTAAACCTTTTAGACCTTTAGACAAGCAATGTCAGTTTATGCTGTCCTTCTGTCATCCTCAGGCCAAGTTGTGGTACCAGAGGAGCTTCGCTTCCCTCACGCCTGCTGTGTCGGCATCGCCTCACAAACCTCCCTCAGCCTCTTCAACCCGTCTGAGAGATGGCAGCAGGTCTCCATCACTGTCACTAGCCTGGCCATTGATGGAGAGAAGGTTTGTTTATGGTTGTGTGTCAAAGAACATCCAGGTAAAGCCAGAGGGTCACATGCACTGTGTAAAAATATGCATTCAATTATTCCACTTTTATGCCAGTTTAGTTACAGTGAGGTTAATCGGCTTTCTTTTCAAACAGGGAATTTTACATAAACGCACAATAAATATGTGATTAAAAGTGAAAAGGTTCTCAATATTTTAAAATATTAAAAACCACAAAATGAATACAATAAAAACACCATCTTTAATACAGTAGCCTCATGGTTTTTTTTTTTTTAATCACTGCAAGATTAAAGCTGATAAAATTTTTTTGCTGTGTTGGGTCTTTTGAGATATTTTTATTGTTTACATATTGAAAACACTGCATTCTTTTTCTTTATATTTTCGTGTGATGTTTACATAATTTATTTGTCAGAATTGCATTTAAGCTGCATGACTTGGGTCAGATGTCCTTTAACATCACAACAGTTTGCAGGTATTTTAGACAATTTCTCCTTGTCTAATTAAACTTCCTTTCTGTAGTTTTGGTTTTTCAATATTTTCACATATTCTTTCTTTATGATGTCATCTATTCAGTGAAATGCACCTCATGTCCCTGCAGCATGATGCTTCCACTCTTGTACTTCTAAATGGTGTTTTTCTAAGGGTAGCAGATCACCTTTTTTTTTTTTTTTATCCTCTCCAAATGTATCAATGGTCATTTTATAGTTTCATTTGACCTCAAGACAAATCTCCCAAAATTCCACCTGTATTGCTGTATGCATTTAGAAACTGTAATAAAGCTTCTTTTTTTATTATTTTTTTATTTTATTGTTTTTTTATTTAGTTTTTGGGAGTAATGACTTCCTCTTTGCAGAGTGGCCTTTCTTTTAATTTTGACTTGACCACCCCTACTTGAATTAACTCCAATATTAATTCAAAGTTCAAAGTTAATTCAATATTGGAGTTATTGAACTCCAATTACTTCGATATCGGAGTTATTGAACTCCAATTACTTCGATATCGGAGTTATTGAACTCCAATTACTTCGATATCGGAGTTATTGAATTCCAATTACTCCAATATTGGAGTTATTGGCGTTAAATGACAGTGTCACTTAAGCATTCCCCTTACTCTTTAAAGGTAAACTGATCTTGGTTCATAAAACATTTGATAAATTATCTTGCTCATTTAGCACATTTAGCATCCTTGCTGCCCTAAAACAAGGACAGCAAGGAAGTTGTTGAAGTTTCAACTTCAGCAACTTCACATGTTGACATTGAAACTCAGCTTCAACATAAGTTTGATTTCATTTTAAAGTGATTAAAAATGTTTTTAGTTTTTATAAAAATGTGAGTAAACCTGGTTTTATCAATTTGATTTGTGTAGCAACACAGCCAGAGTTTGGTGGAGGGATTGTACTACATTTTATTTTTTTCACAGATGTTTTTCTTTTTTTTCCATTTTCATACCTGCAGGTGGACAGCTTGCCTTACCAGTGGCTGATGGTGAAAAACAAGACCATCATCGGTCCTAAGAGTACAGAGGAGCAGAAAGTGCTGCTTGTCCCTCCACAGCCTGGAGTCTACCAGTGCATCCTCAGTGTTTGCTCCTGGCCCGCCTCGGCTGAGATGGAGCTGGCTGCCAGAGCCAACATCTTTGCCAAACGGGTGGTGCTTATCGCAGTGGCAGAAAACCCAGCTCTAGCGGTGAGTGACTCTAACGTGAAACCAGACATGAAGTCATGGAACAGACCTGGAAACATACAGGTAATTTGTGATTGTCGTTTTCATGAAATATTCCTTTGTGGGTTAATAGATTGAAGTTGGTGAATCTGGCTGTTTGGATTTTGGAGACTTGCCAGAAGGAAGCGCTAAATCTCTACCTCTCAGACTGCTGAACAGAACCCACGCTACTGTACCCATCCGCCTGGTGATCAGCGCCGTGAGTTCTGACAGACCCGTACTGATCCATTAGCCCAGTCATCTTTAGTTGCAAACAAAGGTTTACACTTTCTTTTGTTTTCTATAGCTGAGCTTGAACACTTTCCTTTTGTAGAACAGTAAACAGAAAAAAAAGCTCGAAAAAACAAACCCCAAAGGATCGACACAAACAGTTGAAAGCCATCAAATAAGAGGAAAAAGGAAATAAAATGTTTTGTAGGTTTTTGTGTTCAAGCTTATGAACACTAATGTACAATATTTATGTAAGGTGGATAAATACAAAGCCCCCGCCCCATATTCACATTTTTTCTAGTTTGTGTACTATGTCTACCCATTCCCGAAGGCCTGAACATTTCTTGTTTTCCTTATCCTTTGCAAACTTTTCCTCTCAGAAAGCCACAGCATGGCGATGCTTCACCTTCTCCAAAGACCCCGTTGGTATGACGCCCAAGGCGACACAGCAGGCTGCACACATGGCCCCGTTGGCCTCTCCCTCAGTCATGAATCATGTGATGCACGCCAGCTATGGAGAGGTTAGCTCTGCCTACATCTTCCGTTAATAAAATGATATCAAGAATTGTTTTGTTTATAATGCTATGCAGGAGGTGTAGTCATATGGGATTCATTAGTAAATGTTTGTTTTTACCATGCATCTTAACATGACACATTTCTCCCAGAACCCAGAAAGCTTCATGGTCTGGGTCCATTTCAAGGCTCCTCAGAAGTTCAGAACCTGTTCAGGTACTGATATGTACCTTTTAACTTGCTGTTATGTGAAGTCATCCAGTGTATTTTTAAAAAGTCTGGTTCTACATCTGTACTGCTAAATCACTAGACTCTACTGGTTTGTGTTTGGTTTTTAAGAAGCCCTGGGTCCAGCCGATGAGTACAGCGCTCGTGTGGACATTGAAATGGACTCTCCAGGTCCCAGTCGCATCATTAGGAGTATCCCCCTGAAGGCCAAGTCTGGAACTGCAAGAGTCCATGCTCCTAAAGATCTGCAGGTAGCACAGCTGTCATGTACTTGTTCTTTTATGTCATTCTTTTATAGCTACCCTTTACCTTAAAATATGAAGGATAGATATCCAATGTTTTTCTTTAAGTGTCTTTACAAAACACTTAAAGAAGAATGTGCCCAGACTTATCTTAATCCTTTTTTTCTTTCATTTGAATTTGACTTGCAGTTGGAGATAATATAGACTGTGTTGTAGATTCAACATTTCTGTAAAAATGTGAATTTAGTGGCAACATATCTTTGTTTGCTTTTTTTCCTAGACTGTGAGCCTTTTTGCACCTGTGGGTAAATGTAGTGAACAGACTCTGCCATTAAAGAATGCAGGAAACATCGATGTTCAGCTGAAACTCAAGGTAATTCTGACCTTTGCTTTTATGATTAGATTCGGGGTTTATGGTAGCTGCTGACATTTGGGCCTCAGAACTCTGCTTTAGCAGTCGAGAAACATTTTTTCAAATGTTCATTTGTTCTTACACATTTATTTGCAGCTGACTTTCATTTATTCTTTTTTTATTTTTTTCTCTAGATCAGTGACAACAGCGATAGCTTTTCGGTGACGCCCGATGAACTGCCTCTGAGAGTGGCAGAAGAACAAGGTGTCATTTTATCATTTAAAGCACAAAGCAGCAGGAAGCGTAAAGAAAGGTATACATGAGATTTCTTATTTCACTCCTCAGACATTAAAGGAGATCTTTAGTCCTTTTTGGTTAAAAGGATATAAAAAAAATCTGATCACACAATTAATACTGTGGAAAGTTAATAATGCCAAACTACATTAAATAAATAGCTTGTGAAATAATTAGTTAAATCTCATTAATTTATAAAAACTAGAAATAAACACAAATTTTCTTAAATATAAAATTATATGTGCCTCAATTAAATGTATTAATTTCATCAAAAAAAAAAAAAAAACTAGATATAATTTTTTGCTTTAAGTTATTTTATACTCCTGTGCTGAAGCATATCATGAATTAAATTAAACGATCGACTTCACCCATCAGACTCAGTAGAGGGGATTTAGGGCAGTTTCTATAGCGATTCTGATGTTTGATTGGCTGCTTCAAACAGAAAGTCAAGAGAACTTCTTCCACTTTTGCTATGAGGTCAATATTTTCAGTGGAAAGTGTGGAAATGACTTCAGTAAGTTGTAATTTATTAATGCAACCTCTGGGCGAACAATTCCAGCCTCTATTTCTATTTTGGTGTGAAGTAGCTCAAGAGGGAGTGTGAGCTGGTGTTAGCTAGTGGGCGGGACCTGCCTGTCTGTAATCTGTAGCAGCTTCCTGTAGGTAGGACCACAGTGCGCTCTCTCCTGTGACAGTGAAAATTTTGACCTCTGACTCGTAGCAAACTTGGAAGTTTTTTTGACTTCCTGTTTGAAGCAGCCAATCAGACGTCGGGGTCTCTACAGAAGCTGGCCTAATCCCGCCCACTGAGTGTGATGGGTGAAGTTGATTCATTCATGGTGTGCTTCAGCAGAGGAACATGAAGTAATTTATTAAAGCGTTAAATAGGTATATCAAGTTTTTAAAATGAAATCGATACATTCAATTGGGGCACATAAAATTCTGTATTTAATTATGTCTATTTCCAGTTTTAAAATATTGATGCATTCACATATTTCATAAGCTAATTACTGTAATTTGGCACTTTTCACTCTCCATAGAACGCATCCTTAGAAAAAAAAATTAAATTTGTGTGTCTCTTAAATTTTAATGGGATAATCTGACAAAACTGAAAAGTGTAGTGAGGAAATTCAATTCAAGAAGTTAAATCTTTGTATCTTATTTATTTTAAAGATTGAATATTTACAATGAAAATGTCTGCTAAAGAAGCAGATGTATTTTCTAGAGCTTTGATCATTAATTACTGTGCATTGTGAATTTGTCACCCTTGCAGCATGCTATCAATATTGAACCTACTCACTTCAGTTCATGTTGTTCCACAGCCTTCTCACGGTGTTGGTGCTGCCGTCGGGCCCTCAGTACGAGGTGACGCTGAAAGGAGAAGTAGTCCCTTCTGACTCCGGGAACCCAGTGGCTCCCTCTGCTCCTGTCTGTGGCCCCTCGCTGACCAGCGACATCCCACCAATCCTCTCCAATAAGCAGTTTGTGGCCTGGGGAGGGGTCACCCTGGGACGAGCTGTGTAGGCAACTTTTGAGTTTTTCATTAGTTTGAGTACCGCTTGACTACAGACCCATCACTTTCTTAGGTATCAGTTATTCATTGGAAAGGAGTCAATTAACCCCCCCCCCCCCCCCCCCCCCCACCACAACACAAAAAAAAAAAAAAAAAAAAAAAACCCAAAACCCCCCCCCCCCCCCAAAAACTTAATTAAAAACAAATAAATAAAACAAA
>CAEFZY010029510.1:0-38680 GCA_903066815.1 Brachyrhaphis roseni | reverse complement strand
TATATATATATATATATATATATATATACTGTATATATATATTTTTTTTAAAAAAAAAGAACTTCAAGGAGTAGTTTTACTGAAACGTACATTTAATTCTTTTACTTATGTCATATTATTGTACCTCAGTCAAGTAAAATTTCTGGCAACTCTACTGACTGCAAGTAATTTCACTTATTAAGAAGCAAACATGCTTTAGCTGAAAATGCAGCAAACATTGACACACCTACAGTTTATGTTAAAGTGACACTTCTCATTTTTAAGGAGAGCTTCATTGTTCTTATGTTGTATCTTCTTAGCCTGCTTTGTCATTCAAAGATCGAGTGTAAATAGTGCAGCGTATATATTGTTCCTCAAAGTACTTTACGCTGTTTTAGCCTACTGCAAGTACCTGATTTGTGTTGAAAAAACAAAACAAAAATTAGTTTCTTTTGTACTCATGTTATTTATATGTTTTTTTTTAATTATTTTAAATCCTTTAAATACCAGACGTTGCACTGAATTTGATATTTTTATCTATTTAAGTAATTTTTAAATATCTAATTAGTTGTCTTGGCAAAAGTTACTCAGTGCTTAAGAAGCTTTTTTTTTCTTGGAAAGTCACTTTTTACTTTTACTTGAGTAAATATGTGTTGAAGTTGTGCTACTTTTAATTGAGGGCAAGTTTTGGCTATACCACCTCTGTTTAAATCCCACATTTCTACAACACACCATCATCCCTCAAAGTCAGCTTGTTGTTTTTAAAATCTACTGTTGCAGTACTTTCAGTAGCTTATTTGGTGCGTCTGCATCATCTTATACCCTCCCAATGTCGCTTCCCGTTTAATGGCAACGGTTCAATAGCAGGTGTGTTCGAGCCTGTGGAGAGATTTTTTATGTCCTGCCACCCAGAGGCCTGGAAATCAAGCGTCAGGTGCTGGTTTTCAGCATTTCCTTTTGCATAGCAATTTTGATTATTTCTTTATTTCATTCTTTTAACCTCTTGAACTATTTACCCGTGGAGTCTTTAAGAAAGCTCCATATATGTTGGCCAAAGCTGCTTCAAAAGCGATGTCCTTATGAAGCTGCAGCCCTTCACCCTCAGCAATACACACAGGCTGAATAAAGGCGACTCAGTACCGCATCGGGTGTGTGCTTACACACAGCAACCCTGTGTTGAGAAGGCAATAAAAAGACAACAGCTGTGCTGGTTGGAATTGCTTGGGACCGCACTCCTCTCTGTTCACACACTGATGCCAGTTCGGCTCTGTGTATGCTTGTGTTGCTGGCTCAGAGGCACATCAAACAGAGATCAACTTTAATCTGTAATTTTGCCTCTGGACTCTCAGATGCTCTGTTTTTTTTTCTTTTTTCTTCTGACTCGTATTCAATTAACCTTCCCAGTTGTGAACTATTTATGTTAATTTGCTGTATTCTCCTACGGTTTTGCTGATGTTTTCCAGTGGGTTATAGTCCAGGTAAATACAAAAAGCAGTTTTCAAATGATGCTTTAATTTATTGAAAGAAAATAAGCAATCCACACCAATTGGCCCCTATGCAAAAAGCAATTGCCACTCTTGTGCCTATCTTGGCAAAAGAAAACTTGCATCAGGCTTTCGTGATCGCTGTCTGTTAGTCTTTTTCAGGACTGTGGAGGAATTTTGGCTTGCTCTTCCTTTCATAATTGCTGGAATTCAGTCCCATTTGAGGAATTTCTAGCACAAATACCCAGTTTAAAGACATGCCAGAGCATCACAACTGGATTTAAGTCCAGACATTTCCCCCTACTACACATGCTATCGACTGACTACACTGCAGTAACTCCACTGCTATTTTTTCAGCAGTGGAGTTACTGCAGTGCCTATGTTTATTGTCGTGCTACATAATCCATGTGCATTTGAGCTTAAGATCACAAGCTATTGAAGGATTTTCTCTTTTAGGATTTTCTGGTGAACATCAAAATTAGTGTTTTTCTCACCTCAGGTTTTAGCTTTATTCTTCATACAACTTGATGTGTACTTTCTGAAAAAATGTCCACTATTGTCTCATTGATCCACTGAATATTTCCTGAAAGGTCTTGGGGATCACCTTAATGTTTTATGTTTTTCTCAAATGTGATATGGGCCTTAGTGTTCTTTTTCCAGAGCACCAACCTTAACTAAATAAAATGAGGCCAGTGCAGTGTCAGATGTAGGGCTGACTCTGACCATCCAGATGTGTCTTCAATGCACTTTTGGGGTAATTGTAATAGACAGTCACTCTTGGGAAAGTTCACCACTGTTCCATGTTATGCTTCCCATGTAGATGTGACGTCTTTCTATGTTTAACAGAGCAACTTAATTTTCATTCACTGCACAAACTCTGTTGGTTTTACTTGTAAAAATTCTGGCATTTTCATTGTGTTTACTTCCCACACAAGATGTGGTGGGTCAGCGGACACATTATAAATTGAATCAGTCTTGAACATAAAACTGCCAGATGCTTCCCCCCTTTGTGCAGTGACTTGTGCCTAAACGGCTCCTATAAGTTCTCAGCGTTTTGTCTTTGAGTAAATAGTCGTCCCCTGTGATCTCAGAGTGAACTTAACTTCAAATGCATGCAGGTCCGGCTGTTGATCTCTCTCTCGGCATTTCTGTTGCGACTGGTGCATGAACTGTGAGGTACGCTCCGTCTGTCAGCCATGTGTTTCTCTTTGCCTTGATGCCAAGACTTTGCATAAGACTTGTTTCATATGGTAGTGTTTTGAACAGATAGCACTGTTTTTGGTGGCTAAGAGGTGCACTCTTTCAACTCTCAAGCTGTTGTTGCACAGCCGTCTCCTATGCTAAAGGCCAATGGATGCTCACTACATCCTTTAATGTCTTGATGCAGTAAGTAGCACAGCATCTAGTTTTAGATTTTCTTTTAAGAAAAGCATCAGGCATTTGTGATCGCTGTCAATCAGTCTTTAACGTAACTGTGGAGGAAATTTGGCCTGCCCTTCCTTGCAGAATTGCTGGAATTCAGACCCATTGGAGCTTTTTCGAGCACAAACACCCAGTTTAAGACAACATCATCTAACCTAATAGCTTTCACAGGTTGAGTCAAGTCAAACTCCTGACCATACTCTCTTGAGAGTTTTATTGAATTTATACCTTCTTCGTTTCTGAACTTGTCTCTTGCTCTCGGTGCCTCCCAGGTTGAATTTTGGTGGTTTCTGCACCTCACTGGGTCCAGTCCTCCAAGCCTTACCTTCTCTCTGGATTTCCTCTGGATTCTCTGTGTTCCTCGATTGTTCTCCTCCCATTTGCTCCCTTCAGCTATCTTCCACCTGCCTGCTCTCTGACATACACTGTTCAGGAAAGAAAAGAATCGCACACCTATCAACCCACTCGAGCCACTTACCTCCTCCACACCAAAGTCTCACTGTCGAAGTGTAAGACCATACCAGTCATCCAAAATTCTGCATCTCTTTCATAACATTACCATTTCTAATTGCTTCTGTCTTCCCCTTCAGACAATGCTGAAATAATTAGAATCCCAGTCATTTTGTCATTTGGACTTTTTTGTTTTGCTCTGTAAATAAACCCTTTTACCTTTTAAGAAGTGCCTCCAACTTTTATTCCGCAAACGGGTCAGGAAAATTCCTGAAATCATGACGCCATCAGAATTTCCTGCTACAGAACAAAATTCATGTTTCCATCAATTGCTGCAAGTTGTCCAGATCCTTAAGCAGAAAAGTCGCCCTGAGTCATCACAAAACAATTGTACCGTATGGCTTTGGTGTCTTTGATGTCTTACTGCAGTAAGTAGCGAAACGTCTCCTTAAAAAAAGTCAAAAAAATGTTATTACATTCTTGGTATGTTATTATTTACAGGTTTTATTACATTTAAAATGGCTGGCATTATGTTACCTGCTGTTATTGGCTGCTACATGGGGTTTGTGATAAATTGCACAAGATTTCAAATTGTTTATAACGAATATTTCAGGGACGGTGTTCAAATCCAGATAAGCCTTATGTTCCATGACTTATGCAGTCTCAAACTTATTCAACCTTCTGAATAGATTTCTTAAGAGCAGACATTTGCAAATTAGGTGTGGTCTTACGCAAACCTGATGTAACCGATCCAAGGCTTCATTAACTGCACCAGGTGTCCTTGAGGGCAGAGCACCTCGAATATCTGGACTGTTGACAGTAGCGCTACTCTGCATGTTAGAAATGCCACTAATGTGACTCCTCAGGAGCGCTGCCAGAAGCTCGTGTCTCACGATGAACCACGTTTTGAAGCAGGTAGCTCATCTGCTTTGACAAACAATGCTATGGTCAATTACGATTTATACTTTGAATTTCTATAGGTTTTGCGGCCCTAAAATACGCGTGCTGCTTAAGGATGAGGATATTTCTTCTTCCTCCGGTGTGTTTGCATCGCAGCGTCCTGTCACGACATCAGACTGACCACAGTCGATAGCATGTGTAGACAGGCGGAGAAACAAGGTCAGACATGGGTGTGACTATCCTGCTGACTGCAACAGACAGTTACGAGCAACTTCAGAAGAGTGTGTATGCACACAAACACACACGCGTAGAAATAAACTGACTCATGATTTTATCTAACCATTGGATATAATTACATTACTTATTCATTAAGCTGGGTGATTTTTTTTTTCCAGCTCTGTGGTTTTTTGTTACTTGAGGAGCGCCGTGGCTTGTGAAGGGAACACCTGTAGTACAGCTCCGCGAGGCAAGCCTCGGGTACTGAACTGAGCCTGCGAGAGCTCAAACAATGTCTCACACACACACACGCACGCACTCAGAAGCACACACGGAGTCAAATATTCTCCGTAAGTCTCCTTCAAGGACGCCTGGGGAAGACTTGGAGGACAAAATCACACACTCCCTCTCCCAGCGTCTCAGACGTGCTGCACTTCTATTGTAGGCAGAAAGCCTCCTCCAAAGGAACTATAGTCACACACACTTACTCACACTTAAATACACAAACAACAAAAAAAGGCCCTGCCACCTTTCCATCTGTGTGAGGAAAGTGAGGCGTTTTTGCTTGTGTTGTTTCTCTCGTTTCCGCTCACTCCTCCTCTCAAACATTGCAGAGTTTATTCAGTGTGTGCGTGCGTGTGTAAGTGTGTGTAAAGTAAAGGGGGCTCACTGGGATTCTTTGACAACCTCATTCACTTCTTTCTTACCCCCAACACCACCCCCGTCCGTGGCAATGGCTAACAATGGGGCGGGAGGGTGGAAATCGGACCAAAAAAAAAAAAACAGTGACTGTGTCTTCATTTGCCTCCACTTTTCACACATCGTTTCCCTTTTTGTCGCTGGCTGCCAGTTCACCACAGCGCTACAAGCACTTCGGCCAGTTTCCGCTGGCAAGACTTTTCCTCCTTCCTACTCTGTCACCCCCTCTCCCCCGCCCCTCATTCCCTCCTTTCCACAATGTTAAGCCCATTTTTAGCTTGACATAATCTGAAATGGTACTTAAGTGAATTTATGTCTACCTCAGTGCATTAACTTCTGCTATTTCTTCCTTTATGTTGCTGGGGCTTTTTTTTTTTTTGTGTATAGCGAGTGTAGCGTCACAGGGAGCAAAGAGGGAGGGAGAGATTTGAAACTCAGACCACGAAGTAGACAGCCTATCAGTATTCAGTAGAGAAAGTGAGTGATGGAGGGAGAGAGAGACGGAGACAGGAGAGAGAAAGGAGGAGGGGGTGATGTATCAATATTCTGAGTAGTGTTTGAGGGCAAGGGGAACGAATAGAGGAGAGGGGGGATGGAGGGAGGGAGAGAGTACTTGAGTGAGTCTCTGAGTGTGATTATTTGTTCACGTATAAGCCAGCATGTGTGTGCATCCTTGATCCCGTCCATGCGTTACATTTCATACTTTTGGCTGTGGAAAATACCAAAGCGCATTTATTTAAGTTCATGCACAACCGGAGCGCCTTTAAAACCAATTTGAAGTGGGAAGGCTGCAGCTCCTGAAGGGTCTGCAGCAGAAGTCATTTCACCTTAAAAAGCTGCGCCATAAATTGAATCACCTCGTTAACAGGAGTAAAACCGTTTTGTTGTTTCCAGAAGCCAGAGATACCTGAAAGGAAAACTCAGTTTTGCTCACGTTTCACCATAGACTAATGGTGTGTTCAGTGTTTTTCTTTCTAATCTATTTTTTCCCCCATTATAAATCTGTTTGGTTGCAGATTCTTTTTCTAAACCTTCAAATTCAGCATTAAACCAGTAAAAAGCGACTGCTGGATTATGTGCCTGAATGGCAGGTGCAGGCCCTCTCAGTGAGAGACTCTCAATTGCAATCCCTCTGGTGGCTGGTGGACAAAATGCACACTTCAGTCACTTCTTTACTGGTGTCAGAGAGTGAAAGAAAACGTCATCTTGTACACGATGTAGCAGATATCTGCTACTTTAAATGATATTACTGTTCAAAACTCGATTAGCCTCACAGCTTGTCAAAACCATTACTTCATCTATAACCTAACCTACCTTATATGTCCATTGACGTAACAGCTACACTCACAAACAGGAAGAAGTTACTTTTACTGTCTATTAAAACAGATGAATTAAAAGACAAAAAACATGAGACAAAAATAAAGTGTTTTTTTTTTCTACAAGACAAACAATTCTGTTTCTCAGCTGCATGCAACCTGTATTGGAAAGCAATCAAAAAGGAATGCTTTTTTGTTTAAAATAATTTAAAGTATTAAGAACTAAAATACAATAATTTCTATACGTCTCACAAGTATTCAAACTAATTAATCTAATTCAGACTTTTATGACCTCTTTAAATTGTAGAAAAGGGATTAAACCCAAAACTGAGGAGCCTCTAGATTTTTTCTCTGGAAAGTTTATTTACAGTAATTTTGCTATCAGAAGCACATAAATTGTCAATCAAATAAGGAACAAATTTGCCTTTAAGTTTTTATATCTTACCTAATTTAAATTTATGTTTTAATAAAAAAAAAATATATATATATATATATGTGTGTGTGTAATGTGCTTCAGTTTAATCAGTGGATATCAGAACATCTTCACTGTAGATTATCAGGGCAATGCTGTTCTTGCTTCGAATTTCACAAAGAAGGATTCTCTTTGCCATAAAAATGTTATTGAATGCCCTTGGTTGCGTCTTATTAGTACATGAGAAAACATCAAAATGTGAAACTGCATGTCTGCTGAGCTTATCATGCAAACCACTTCTCAGTCCAACGCTCCTAAGAACTGTTTTAAACAGGAAGCATTGTTGTGATGACGTTCTGAAGGCGGCGTGTCGGAAAGAGTAGGAGTAATTTAACACCAGTACCAAGGCCTTAAATTACAAAGTCTAATTTCTTTTAAGTCATGTTTAATGTTCAGCATTTTCATAGCAACTGAAGGTAACATTGATACTTGATTGTGCTATAAAGTGGCATTATGTGAAAATACATAAACAATTTGTTTGCTGCATTGCTTTCCGTACATTTTTTCACTAGAAACTTTTCTAGCTGTGTACCATAAGACTGAGATTCGTTTTGGCAAAAGAGATCCCAAATCCTATTTGAATGTAATGAATAATTCATCTATTTAAAGCGCTGATCTTAAGTTTTTTTTTTCCTACTTGTTAAAGTTGATTACTTTTTGAACATTTCTGTTAAACTCGCATTACACCTGGCCATGGTGTGCTCTGCAGGCTGTGCAGGTTCCCTCAGACATGACAATTTATAATTTATAATTTCTGGTAACCTACGTTAGTTCAGCTCTGAACAGTGTTCTTGTCTGACCACATGAATATCCATTTTGGCCACAGTCCCCTGTCTGGGCATGATTAGCTGGTCGCAGACTTTGCGGACACAGATTGCTCAGAGCTATGGGCATTAATGCGATTGGCAGTGGAGGAGCACGGTGAATTACAAACAGCAGAACCAATCAACAGCAGTTAAAAAGTTGGGCACATAATGAAACTGTTTGACAGGGATGGTACCTTTCTGTCCCTGAAGATGGGACGTAACAAAATTACTTAGATTTTCAATATCCATCCATCCATCCATCCATCCATCCATCCATCCATCCATCTATTTTCTAACACCTTTGTCCCTAATGGGGTGGGGAGGGGTGCTGGTGTCTATCTCCAGCTGCCGGGCGAGAGGCGGGTTCACCCTGGACAGGTCACCAGTCTGTCGCAATATAAGGGTTTAATACTAAAACGAAATATACAGAGCCCTGCAAAATTCCCATTGAACATTTCCACAGTGATTAGCTGTAAACTCTGAAGTATTTTGTTGGGATTTTATGTGATAGAACAACACAAAGTAGAACATAATTGTTAAGTTTAAGAAAAAATATACATAATCCATTTAACTTCAGTCAGATTGGATGGAAAGTGTACTTGTAGTTTCAAGTCTTGCTTCTCATTCGACTGCACCACTGTAACACATGGAGATATTTTTATCTAAGCAATTTTCTTTCGAGATTTATTTCCATTCACCTTCCCATCAAGGCATTCCAACATCATGATGTTACCATCACCATGTTTCACAGTGGGGATGTTGTGTTCAGGGTACAGTGCAGTGTCAGTTTTCTTTCACATGTAGCATTTTGCTCTAAAATGTTTAATGTTTGTCTGATAAGCCTGGCATACTTTTTCAGGTTTGTATTTGAACCGTTTCCTACCTAAAAAATGCAAATCATTTAGTTTTGGCTGTAGTTTTGTGATAAGATGTGGAAAAATGTGAAGAACATATGAACATTTTTCAAGTCAGTGTATTTGGATATAACTTACACTGTTATTGGTACTCGTTACTTTGATTGAATTTTTTGTTCACGTAAATTTTGGACTGAAACAGGGATCAAAAATCGGAAAACAAATGACCCATTCTCATTTCTTGAATTTTAAAGTGGTCAAAACCGATAGCAAACCCTAAGAAAAAGTTTTAGAGGAGAAGATTTTGACACTGGAAAATGTTGAAATAAAATAAAGTAATTTTAATTCAGAATCTTTTTGATGTTTGATTGAAATGTTGGATACAGATGAGTTTCCAAAGAGAGGGAATCTTACATTTTCAGAATAAAATGTCCTCGTAATTCATTTTGATGCTCTAGCAAGTGTCCAGTCCGTGTGGAAGCCCCCCTACGGTGACAAAAACAAGTGTTTACAGAACGCCAGTCACATTGTGCAATCTGTTTGAATGTGATGGAATCTCCCACTTGTTTCAGGCATCCTCTCTCCTTCCTTGTGTGTCTCTCTCTCTCTCTTTTTTTTTTTGCTGCTAATCAGCATTTGAAAGGCAGCTTTGACAGTGAGAAAGAAACTGAGAAAGGGGAAAAGGAGAGGGGGGGAGCTCGTGGAGGTGGGGGTAAACGAAAGCATGAGACACAGCGAGTTAGGGAGGGAGAGTCAGAGGGAAGCCGAGGCGAGGGGCTGTACAAGCATGCCTTTTATATTTACTAGTGACTGAGAGGGAGGGAGGCAGGGAGCAGCTGAAGGCAGAGACAACTGGTGTGCACGGCTTTCCCAAGAGGAAATGAAAAGAAAGAAGCTCAGCGAGGAGAGTGAATGAGTGAGCGGCGGAGAGGAAGGGTGGGAGGGAGCGCGCCGGCTGGAAGAAGGGAGGGTGGGAGGGAGTTAGACAGAGAGAAAGAGATTCTCACACTGGCTGTGTCCTAATCCGAGTCCATCTCCAAGACGCAGCGGAGCAGAGTGTTAGTGAAGTGATTCCGAGAGCCGGGGAGAGCCGCATCAGCTCGTCACACACACACACAGACACGCGCACGCACGCATCCACACAGTCTCCTTCCTCCGCTGTCACAGGCACACACTCTTGCAACAGGATGCGTCCGGCTGCGCGGCCACGGCTTTTGTGAAAGTGAGGGGATTGACGGTGCCCACCCCTTCCTGACTGTCCCAGCCAGCCCCCCTTTGGCTCACACACACCGCGTCTGTTTGCTGTGTCTAAGCTCGGGGCGCTGCTGCTTCTGCTGCTGGAGGAGAAGGAGGAGGAGGTGGTGGTGGTGTCGGAGGTGGGGTGGGCACTGCCAGGGCAGTGAAGGGGGCACCTTAGAGGAGAGGAGGAGGGGGAGGAGGAGGAGAAAGAGGAAGACAACAAAGTGGATCAGATCAACCGCACGCGGACTGGAAATGCCCGTCAGGTGAGTAGATAATGGATCTAACAACTTACAGTCCACACACACACGCATGCAGGCGTGCGGCTGTGCGCACACCGTTGCCGAATGCACACGGTTGGACACACACTCGCAAAGTTATTCTCATCCTTAAACTTTCAGTTTCAGTCAGAAATGTGTTTTGATCTACTGATTTGTTGTTTTATGCAACTAGATAAAGGTTTGTGAAAACTTTAAGGCATCAACAAAGTTCTTTTTTCTTCTCAAACGAGGAAAAACTTGTGAGCACCGAACTTTTTTATGGATTTCGTGAATAAAATGTAGACATTTTAACAACTGTGACCTTCTTGTTAAAAAGTTTGATATCCTTTCCATATAACTGAGTGAGAGGAGGGGACTTACTGGGTACACATGTAATCAGAAAAAAGCATGTAAATATAAACTAATAAATTAACATTAATGCATCATTTGATGAAATTTAACCAAATTGTTGTCCCTTGGAGGCACAACATCCATTTTTCTTTCTTTACTCTCTATTTTAATAATTTTTCTTTTTTTACATAAACTTCTTTGTGTGTTTCATCAGTTTAAACTAGCAAACCAAATTCATTGCTGCTCAGATAAGCCAGATAATCGTGTACGTTTATGTTCGGCGTGCTTGTTTGAAAGCGTCTGCTGTTTGGAGATAGGAAGGCTGAGAGTGAACGGCATGTGTGCCCGTCTCCACCTGCAGAGGCTGAATTGGTCACAGCTTACTGGCTCGGTAGCATTCGCTGCCTTCGGGGTGTTTTGCAGCAGGTGGTCCAAATTGGCAGAATGACTGTGACAAACAGGCAGCATTTCACTGCTGCTGTAAAGTAAATAACAGCATCACATAGGAAACCCATGTTTTCATTTTCCCACCCCCACCACTATCTATGTCTTTTTTAATATTATTTCTCTTTGATAAGTGAAGCAAAAGTCAAACTCGATTACATTTAGGTAACATTTTCAATCCGATTCTGTTTAAGCCTATGCGTCGATCTAAATGTAAATATGTGCACGCCCATCCGAAAATTAATGTTTTGGGTTTTGTGTAAATTGTGCTCCGTTTCAAGCACCGCCGACAAGTTCATTTGCATCCACACCTGCTGAGGATGCAGGTGCCTTGCAGATACATTCCCCCACAACATAAACTCGCTCAGATGTATGTGGATGAGGTGTCAAAAATGTTTGGGGAAATAAAAAAGGAATTTCAGAACAAGTTTCCTTTATTTATTTATCTTTTTTTCAGTATCTAACCCCATCGTAGAAATATGTACTTTAAGATTCATTACACCGTGAATGTTTCCACTTTAAGGGTTGTAATTGCTTGAGCACAGATTGGCTCCAAAAGGAGCCAGAGTCCAAAGCGAATCATTGCATGGTACGGTTTATACCCCAGCCTCCTGAGCCTCCTGAGCTGCTGAGCCTCTCCATCCGTTTCAGAAACTGCATGTGCAGGATGTTTTGCTTGCGACCTCTCTTTAGGCCTTTTTTATGAGAGCCAGACACAAGTTTATTTCCTTAGCTTTTTTTTTTTTTTGTATTTAAGGAGGTGCAGGTTTGTGCCAAAGGCAGAAGAAGTGAACTTGGGTTAAGCTCGCGAAAGATAAAATATATCCTGTCTACGCATGGAGTATGAGAATCACATGGGATGATGCCCTTGACTAAAAATACCAAGGCCTGACAGTACAAAACTGGAAAAATCAGGATATTTGACATGATGTGCTCCTGCTGCTTTATTTTTGATCATAGGTATAATAATGCTATCCATGACATTATCCAGAGTGATGGATTGTACTCCTTTAGTTTCAATGTCATGACTGTTATTTTTGTAAGCAAGAGAAATGTGTAATGTAATCCTTTAGCCAGCTGATCAGCAGTGTGCAGCAACAGGTGAAGGAGGGACAGGACTGTTCTCCACCCACTTTTTCTGGCATTCGAAAGGAGTTTAACAACAAGAAGGGAAGGGGTATGATGGAAGATTGTAGCAGTTTTAGAAAAGTAACTTTTTTTGTTTGTGGTAATTGGTCTTCAACGGTTACCTGCTGCGGCAGTTACGAGACGAAATGGGATTTAATGCCATTTGTAAGCTTGTTTCTTTCTTTTCTGGCCTAATTTTTCAAATGCTCGCTTTTTGTGACTTATAATCGCCGCCTTCAGCTCGGCAGGTAAACACCCGTCTCCTGCTCTCCTTCTGTTTCTTTTATCTCTTGATATTTTCTCCTCTCTCTGCTGCTCTCTTAGAAACACTGAGGTGGTCAGTGTGTTGACAGACAGTCGCTCGCACACTTCTTTGCTCTTGCCGTGCAAGCGATTGTGGGTGTGTGTGTGTGTGTGAGAAGAGCGCTGACAGACAGTGTGTGGGTCTGTGACAGAGGGTGTCAGCGCGGTGTCAGGGAGATGTGTTTAGTGTCACACTCTGCTGACCTGATCTCCGGTTGGACTGTCCACTCCGGCCCCGCTGTGGCTCCTTACATAACCCCCGCTGTCATTCACACAGACGCCTGAAGGGAACTGTGCACGCTCAAACACACGCATGCATTTGGAGATTACAGGAAATGTAAAGGCATGCAGATTCCCCCTTTAAAGTCCAATATCAGTTTTGCGGCTTGTTTGAGTTTTCAACATTTCTGTGATTCCGCAGCTTAAAACAGAAGTCAAAATATTCAAACAAAGCAACAAGTTTCAAACACTTTTCTTTCAAAGACAGTTTTGCTTTCCAGAAGTGAACACCCATACAGCTTGTGCAACTATCATCAGGCTTTCTGACATGTTTACCACACTCATCAGCATGTTCGCTTAAGCATGTGTGCTTCTTCACAGTGTGTACTTTTACTCCTGACTCAGTGGCCCTGTCTGCCGTTCTTTGGCCTGTGGTTATTTAGAGGTCAGCACTGATATAGTGAAGTCTTGCAAGAGTGGATTTACAATCTACTGCCCTGGATAGAGGGTTGAATCCATTTGCCGACTCCTCCACAGTCAGAAAGGAGACTTTTCTGTCAACTTTCTTATTTTTTCCATGTTTGTTTGCTTTTACAGAAGCTCTAAAATGTTCTTAACCTCTCTTTATTGTCACTTGTCATGACAAGCTCCACATACTGGATGTCCATGGATATTTTCTTTAATGGCTGAGTAAGTTTGGCCAGACCTCATCATTTTTGTTGCCCAGACAAATTTTTTTTTTGAAAATTAGTTTTTTTTTTGTTTTGTTTTTTATCAGTCCTATCCAAATGTGTCTTAACAAAGACAATGAACGTCCGGCTTTAATAAACCCATGAAGTCAGCCCTTGTCTCCTTTAATTAACTTGCATATGTCAGTGGATTTCTTTATGTAGCACTCTTTTTGCGTTTCACTTTTACATTGCTTAGGCCCGGGGTAAAATTATTATTTTTATGTCTGGGCAATGAAACATTTGTGGGTTGATGTCATCTTTTACATGTGTTCTCTTTTAAAAATGCAGCCTTTTCATTAGTAAGCAAAGAGCTCTTAGACGCTACTTGAACTCATGATGAAATATTTAACTGAGCAGCTCTTCATAAAGTTTAACCAGAGTGTATGTACATCCTTAAAAGTCTTAAATTCATGTATCTAAAATTAAGCTCCTAAAACAGTTCACCTTTAATATGTTAATTACAGATCTTAAATTTTATCTTGGCAGAACAATTCAGTCTGATATTTTTTAGATGTTTTTTTTTTTTCTCTCGCTAGGCTTTTCTGTCATGGAAATGTGTTAATTTCACACACACATCTTCATGGCTTTCTTTGACTTGAGATTATTGGTTTGCTAACATACCTTTGCTAGCTGGTTAGATTTTTTGTGTCTGTAGCGGTTAAGTGCAAATTTATCTCCAGTTGGCTGGATGAAATTTGTACATTTCTGTGGAAATGCAGGTCTTAAATTTCATTCATAATAGTTTTAAAAAGTCTTAAATTTGAGTTGGTAAAACCTGTAGAATCCCTGTTAACTGTACCAAAACCTTAATCATTAAATATTGACAGCCTAATAAATTATTTTGTAAGTTGAATGTTTAGAAGTTTTGCAGCCAGCTGACAGGCAGTGTATGGCAACAGGTGGGGGGAAAGGCAGCACTCCATTCCTTCATACCACCAAAGAAAACTTTTGTCACTGTTAGTTTCTTTTTCACCCGCTGAAAGGACTGTAAGCAAACAGTATGACTCATGAAATATAGTCATACCATTATTGATAACTGTACAAGTTTTATTTCCCTCAAACATCCATCGTGAGACAAAGTCCACCCTCTTTTAGTCCACCTCTTTTTAAGTTTTGAAACACTTGAGGCATTTTTTGAGATTAATCAAGACAAAAAAACTATTCTGCACGCTTATTTTTGCGGCATCGTAGTTTATGTGTGCAGGTACAGCTGGGGATTTCTTATGCGTGTCCTGGGCTGTAGAGGACGATAATTATGACATTCTGTGTTGCTGCACGCCTGTGAGGAGCGGACATCAAAGCACGCACACCAAAGCTCTCCGTAATAAAAGAAGAGGCGGGAATAGATATTGATTGCAGAAGGTGAACATTAGCAAATTTCTTTCTCTCTTCTTATTTGCCAGCATCCTCATCTGTTCATCATTTCCTTCCCTGTGTTTCTTTTTTCTCCTTATGCTTCCCCCGTCCCCTGTGTGCTCTCCGTCCACCCCTCTATCCCTCTTTAATCATTTATTTATTTGCTGATCTCTTTATTTTGCGCTCCTTCAGTTTTAGGGATGCTGCTCCCTGTGCTGGCTGTTATCATCATTCCTTCACACCCAGCCCAGAGCAGCTCCTCCTTTGCTCATCACTGCAGAGATACCTGGGGGCGGGCGGGGTCACGCTGGTCAAATCTAACGGCGTATTGATTCCATTAGATAATTAATGACCCAAGCAAGGGCCGCGGAGGAGCAAAAAAAAAGGGGGAGGGGAAGAGGGCGAAGGATTGTGGGGCGGGGATGCGGATTGTAGATGATGGGAGTGCGAGACGTTCTTCTGGGGAGGGGGTGGCGGACGCCGGGGCCCCTGAGAGTTGAAGAGAACCTTGGGTTGGGAATCAACCAGAACTGTCAAGGTCAAGAGCAGCCGTAGCTTCACTACGGAAGCGGAATGCCGAGCGAGTCGGAATAGCGGGAGGGAAGGTGGAAGGGGGGTAGATCTTCATGTCCAGCAGCTGTCGATTGATCAGCGGCTGAAAAATTGTACATTAAAAAGTGTTTTGACTTCCAAATCCTCAGGTCCAACCGCGGCCGTAATGCATGATAAGTAGTTTTCAAGCCCTCCAACCAGAATACCAAACTTCATCTCCCCGGACGCTCCAGACACTCATTTACAAGCACTCAACAACATGAAAGGCAAAGATAGAAAACTAAGTACATCAAATATTCTGCTCATGTTACAGCCAACCATGTTTTCAACATCTTCCATGATATTGAGCGCTCTGTATTTGATAAGAAATTATTCAAAGGAATATCTCACACTGCTGTTGCATGTGTGTGCCGTTTTTACCTTTTACGTTTGATGTAATTAAAGAGGAATGGGCTGCAGAGAACTAGGGGAGAGCTATCTGCAGATCCTTAGCAGTGAAATGTTTCTATAATGATGAGAATTTGAACAATGCCATTTTTTTTTATTTATGCTGGTACAGAAACAAAGAAAAAGTACCACTATATCAACCTACAATTACCCACTGTTTTGAAAAGAAAATTGAAGTTCATATCACCCATACCTATACAGCATAGAATATTTTTGATGAATAATTCTGCAGAATTTTGACAAAAATTAAGAGCAAAAACCTTCAGAAGAGAAATCCTTGTTATTTTCTGCAAACTATTGGCTTGCACAGACTTGTTTCTGCTCTTCACCTTCGCATGACTGCAGTGTGCATGTAATCTCTAGTGGGCAATGAGAGCTCCTGTGCCTCTGCATTCGCAGTCTTGGCCAGACTCTGTATTGGGCCCCAGGGGTTGTGGAGATGAGGCATAAAACAACCATGCCCCTACCTAGGGGAGCTGGTGGCAAGGCGGCGGGGCTGTTGTCTGTCGGCGTGCTGTTTGACTTAAATGTGTTCATTTGCCTTAACTCCTGACTCCCTACGGGGAGGGGCAGCTCGGGGAAGAGGAGGGGCGCGCTAACGAACCTCTGACAGCTGGAGGCCCTAATTAAACGTCCCCGCTGAAAATAAACAGAGCCGGAGCCAAGCGGGCAGCAAAGAGCGGCTTGCAAACGAGCGTTCGCTCACGGTGTCCTCCTCTCTGTTGCTGTTGACACATTGCCAAGAGAGCATGACTTTATAGGGCGGAGGTCTCAAAGGCACCCTTACATATACACACATACGCAACACTAACGAGTATATAGCACAGCAGCAACACATTTCGAGCACCTGCGGTCATACTTGATGGGAGTTGATCTCCACAGCTGTGAACACAGTACATTTTTTTACTCCTGGTGCTTACAGGAATCGCACCTTGCTTGTCCTATATGTTTCCCGCTGCGCAGCGGCAGAATAAAGCAGCCCGGCTCGATTGGGGGGGTTTCACACTCCGTTTAGCTAGATGACATGTCTGACATTCAGCCTGTTGTGCTGCAACGGCTAGCCCGAGCATTAGCAGTCAGTGTGGCGGGGTCCATTTGAGCGAGTGCATTAATGGGCCGCCCAACCTGCGACAAGGTTATGAGGCTGATTGAATAATTACTGTGGAGGCTCCTGTCCATTACGGCCCCGTGTCCGCTCAGATAGAGGCAGACTCAGTGAGAGATGCAGAGATAGTTTGAGACAGAAAGATGGGAGGGCAGATTAGATAAGCACAGATAGGGTCAATTAAGAGATAAACACACAGGTATGGGCTGGAGGCTGGCTGCATATGTGTGTGTGTGAGCGTGAGGCTGTGAAAACGGTTTCCTGTCTGTGTCTCCTTTTGATCCCTCCGTCCAGCCCCACACAGCCTAATTTGGCATAAAGAGCATTTATCCAGGTGAGGCAGAAAAGGTGACAAAGGTGAAGTTGTTAGACAGAGGTGCACTGCCCTCCGCTTGACCCTGTCGACTCTCCCAGATTCCCAAGGAAGAGATCTGTCGGCTTTCCACTTATGGGATTAAAATATATAGGTTTGCTGTAGGTGAATGAATATGATGGTAGTGGGAATACTTTAAAAGGGGCTTAACATCAGACTGGAAAATTAACCACGTTTATCAAACAGTTGTACTGACATGACATAGGCCGTTGTGAAATTGTTTCTGTACAATAGCATTGGTTTATAGTACTTTTAATGCCTTAGAACAAAAATGTAGGATCAAACATCAAATAAATTGAGTAGTTAATTTCCAGTGTTTATGGTGCAGAACATTTCATTTCATTTCTAAAGCTTTGCAAGTATGCCAGGATGTTATTAATTGAGGTATCTGCCCGTATAGCCAGTCTGGAGTCCATTTGCTAAAACAGCGTTGTTCTAATAGGAGTGATTGGTTTCACTACTTTAGTTTCCAGATTATGCTTATCTCTGTTTTATCATTGTCACATTATTTACCAAACAGCAAAATTTAGTTTTTCTTGTAAGCGAGGGAATAGTGAAGCACTGGCAGGACCCAGCAGCAGATGAGGGAGAGCGCTTCCTCACTGTAAACTCCGCAAAGTTGTAGAAAACTTGATCTGGTCGCTCTGGCTCTCCTTTTGGCAACTCATTGAAAGGCATTTAAGTCGACTTTTTAAAACCTTAGTATACCTCGGTTCTGAACCTGACACGATTAAATTTTATATATTTTTTACAAGATACCAAATGTAATTTCAAAGAGAAACAGCACAAACACCAATCATTTATTATTCAACTCTAAAAATATCTGAAGAATACTGCGATTACTTTGCAGAGTTTTTTTTAATTATTTTAATTAATGCAAAACTTGGATTAATTGTTAAAGTTTAAATTACAACCTGGTATGAGAAGTTATGAGATTTTCTCTGGATGCTAATGGTGAAATTAACAGTGTCATATTATTTACAAAAAAAGCAAACTGTAGAATACTGATCAGCTTAATTTGCTAATCGTTTCCATACCTTTTTGTGATTCTGCTCTTCACAGAGTAGCATAGCTATAATCAGCTGGTTAATTGGTTGAGCTATCTGCTGTGGTAGCCAGCTTGCAGTCACTCCACCAATCAGTTGGAGTGATTGGTGGTGGAGCCAGAAACATTTGCAAACAACTAATTCTTTCTTTCTTGCGAAAAGCTAAAAGTGTGAGATTGTTGTTCCTGCCAGCTGAGTGCCAGTCCACAGCAACAAGTGGTGGAGGGGCGTGCCACCCAAATGAACTCCAGAACTTTCTCCGTTATCTCACACGGGAGATGTTGCCATTTCTTTTTTTCTTACATGTAGTCACGTTCCACAGAGATCCAGGTTTATTATGTAACTTTTTCAACCAGATTGTAAATGACACAGCAGGTCTCTTCATTGTAAAATAACCAAACTAAAGTCAGCAAAAACTGACTACCTCACTCAGGTAGTCAACTTCTCTCTGTATTTTGTGGATTATTAAGCTCTGTTACTGTATGTTGTTCAAACGCTGAAGTTTTTGAATATTTATGTGAATGCATACAACATCTGTGCCCACAAAGGCCAGCTTTTACATGGCTGACCTCGGATCATGTCAGAAATAGACATCCTACTTTTCTGCTCTTCGCTTTAGCTGCTTAAAGACAGAATAAAACAATGAAAGATGACCCGATCTCTGTCTTTCTTTGTGAAACTGATTATTGACTTGTCTGCCTTTGAAATCTGTCCAAGAAGATTTCTCGCTTGCATTTAATGTTGGCTGTTTAAGGTCAGATTTGTGAAATGATATCTGCCAAACCTGCCTGGCTTCTGCTGACCCCTCTTAGCCGAGGTCAGCATAGCCATGCTCGAACTCGAGACATAATCCATTTTTCTTTGCCCTGGCAAAGCTCTACTGACGTGATTGTGCTGACCCAGCCAGCCTGAAGGAAGAGGGAGATAGATACGGAGAGGCTGAGAGAGAGAGAGAGAGGGGGCATGTGAGGCCCAAGGGCATGACACCGAGGTGCTGGGGGCCACAGCAGCCCTTTAAATGTCAACACAGCACAGAGGGGAGGCAAACTTTTGAGGAGCAGAGTGGTGTTTGAGGACCACGGAGAAAACTGGCAGATTCTATGACAGGAGTTTTGAACGTTGGCACAATACAGCAAATAGAGGAAGTGGACAATGTGTTTTGTCCGTAGAGATATTTGGTTGAAACCACAGTCACTAGTTTGGAAACTTTTTTTCTGTGAATGGGGCATTTAGTGAGGTCATTCTATGCATATTTGTGAACACTTTTGTCACTTTGGAAATGTATACGAATTCTATTTTACTTTAGAGTTGATAAATCAACACAAAGTAGTGCGTAAATGTGAAGTGGGAGGAAAATTTTGCTTTGTTGGCCAAGTTTTTTTACAATTAAAACTCTGGAAAAGGGTTGAAGACAAAATCTATTGTTGAAAGAAAGACAATAAGTCCAATTTTCACTTTGTCATAAGCCAGGAAAAACGGCAAACACATGGAAGAAGGTGCTTTGGTCAGATAAGAGTGTTTTGGCCTACATGCAAAATGCTACGTGTAGCAGAAAACCAACACTACACTTTACCCTGAACGCACCATAATGATGGGAAACATGATGGTGGTAGCATCCTACTGTAGAGATGAGTTTTCTTAAGCATAGACAGGAACATCGTTTATAGTTGATGCAATGTGCAACCGTTACACTTCTTTCTCTCTTTTTGTCTCTCATTCTCTCTTTCTTCTGCAAAATTAGCCCCATCTATCATTTCCATCATATGACCATACCCTTTATCTGATGTTTATGAAATTCAAAACACCAAGAACATTCTGCATGAAGATCCAAACACAGACCAAATAAAATATATATTAGTTTTCCAATTGCATAAATCACAGTTATGGTTGTGGGCAGCTGGTTTTGTCGACCAGCTGCCCACAACCTTCAGATGTTTATTAGCTGATAAGTCACAAGCATGTGTACATAAAGAATGTATCGCTTCCTGTAGATGTATCCACGGTGCTTTTTGAGAAAAAATGAAAATATGTGTATTTTGATAGAATATCTCCAAAAGTAAAGACAAAGTTCTCTTTTTTGTTATGTCATTTGTTGCACAGGCCTTCTGACATTGTTTCAACCTTTTTGTTTGTTTAAATGTACAGATGTTCAGTCAAGTTCTTGAACATCTTAAAGAAAACCTATTATGTTTCTGTGACCAAATTAGGATAGGTCTATTC
Organism: Brachyrhaphis roseni; assembly: GCA_903066815.1. Lineage (NCBI taxonomy): Eukaryota > Metazoa > Chordata > Actinopteri > Cyprinodontiformes > Poeciliidae > Brachyrhaphis > Brachyrhaphis roseni. Next base: position 18,308 of record CAEFZY010029510.1, on the reverse strand, counting down.
ACTGTACAAGACATGTTCTTTACCTTTGTTTGCTAACATTTCTCAGATCCTGTTTGGTGCTCTGACTCTTTCTAGAAGCAGTAAAGGCCCAAATGAAAGTACCGTACAAGAATATGCAGAAATAAAAATTTTGTATAATAGCTCCCCTTTAAAATAATTACTGCAAACATGACAAATCTTGGGAGATCTTGCAATAACTTCCAGGAAAAATAACCAAAAAGAAAAAAAAAAAGAAAAGAAAAAGAGGAAACACATCAGGCCTAGAAAAGACTGTCTGCAGCAGACGAACTGTATTTTAAAAAGATTTCCCTAAGGAATAGCTGGGAAAAAATATAGTGAAGACCTGAGACAGGACCAAAGACATGCACCTAGCCCTTCACTTCATCCCTCTACTGTATGCCAAGTTTCCAGCAAAGAGTCCTTCGGGAATCACCTTGTAGGTGCAAAAATCCAACCTCCACGTCTGTCAAACTGTTATTTTGGGTATTTTCTATAGACTCAGCAATAAAAATTAGGACAAAATGTATGTTTTTGTTATTAGTAACATGCCAAAAGATCCAAGTAAGTGTGAGTTCTTCCCTGAATTGATACTAATTTGGAGTACTTTCGTACTATACAAAAAATATCAAACGCATTTTTAGACAAAAACACGAAAGCTTACAGTACGTAATAAATTTCAGATCCTCAAACTCGAATGTGTGCTCTGCTCATAAACTTTAAGTAGATCATGAGGATTTTATGGCAGATATTGATGACTGAACCAAGGTCACCTGGTTAATTTACTTCTTACACTTTACCCGTTTCTCGTGAATTTCCAGGTCTGAGTCTGTCGCAATCCGAACCGATCGCAGCCTTCGTTAAGGAGCAGCGCCAGGCGCTGGATTGGAGCAAGCATGGCGAGCATGCCGTTTGTCAGCGAGGGGAAATGTGTGAGTGTGGAGTGGGATTTCCTTCAAGGACTTCTCGCCAAACCTCCTACACTACCCTGGTAAGACCCTCCAACCCACACTCACACACACGTAGTATATCTATCTATATATTTCTATCTTCACTTTCTGCAAAACCATAAGATCTTAAGTGTTTTAGTTTCTAGTGCAGTTAGATTTGTAGATTTGAAATAAGGCAAAACTAATTTAGAAGTAACTTTTCAGAAGGTTTATGGGTGCTTGTTTTAAGTTAATATTTTTTTAAAATAGATGAAAAAGTACTAGTTAAACTGGCAGATTATTTTACTTATTATATGTTCCATATAATAACTAGTACTTTTTCATCTTTGTTAAGGAATTATTGACTAAAACAAGCTCCTACATTTTGCTGAAAAGTTACTTGTAAGTTAGTTTTGTCTTATTTTAAGTGTCTTAAGCTATTTGTCCACCAGAAACTGGATCAAAAGTACTCAGTAAGATTTTGTGTTTTTGCAGTGAAAGACTTTGCATTGACTTCCACTAATTTTTAATTAATTTCTGTAGCCCAACAATGGCCCAAGCCCCAAACCTAACAATTACAAGTACATGCCTAACTCTAAGCATCACCTAAACTTAATTTGCACCCGAGTCATAAACCTAGCCCCCAACCCAAAAACAGCCCCTCACAATGTAAGTATTTGTCGGACAAATGGGCTTTGCAAGATGAGAAATGCTAACACACACACATGCGTATACACACACACACAGACCAATATAAGCCTGGGAGCATGCCCATGAATTAATCTCCACAAGGTGAAATCCATGGGTTGACACCCTTGCACATACTGACAGCCTGATAAAGAGTTCCCCTTCCGTGAAACACAATACAGAAGACGTAAGTCTATTCTGCTCAGCGCTACATTTCACCTGCGCCGGTGCTCACCTGCCAGTCCTGTCAGACATGGGACCCCCTGCACCTTCCCCTTAAAGGAGATTAAGTAAATTTGGCAGGAATTATTAATGGGCAGTCATTTACAGGCGGATATAAAAACTAAGCAGAATCAATGTGTGCGTATTGATTGTTCTCGGTGGCTGGGGTCGAGGCAGTATAATAATGAGATGTTACACGGGCTGGCAGCATGAGTCCACACACACTCGCAGGGAGACACACCGATTTCACTTGTTAGGGGGGTGCAAAATACAGCAGCTGTGCCACCTGATTAAGATATAACCATATCTGCACACACAAATTTAACACACTTTTATTGCGCACGCACGCCGGAAATCTCGGCGCAAAAACCCCATAGACACAAAAGAGAATACCACGCCCGTGTACACACAAACACTTTATTCCAGCGCTGCACTGACACAAATTGTGAAGTGGCTGTGACAACATAATTCCACCACTCAGGCCCCATTGAGGAGAGTCAATACCCAATCACAGAGACAGGCTACCTGAGGCCCAGCTCCCTCCACCCAACCCCCCGCTCTCTGTCACTCTGCCCCTCCCTCCACTATTGATCCCTCAATCACAGCTACAGCTCACTAGCCCGGGACCAGATGAGGGAGAGGCAGAGGATTTAGACGGAGGGAGGGAAGGGAAAGGAGCGATAGGCAGGGGAGAAATTGTGTACACAGGTTCACATATGGATTTTAGAGCAAATAGTATTATTAGGACTCTGGTTGAGTGGATAAAAGAAGAGGAGAGTTTGTAATTATCAGGCTTGTCTTCAGGTGATTGTTTCTCTGCAGCAGCTGGATCCAATAAAACTCTATGTATTTTTTTTTTTTTGAGTACAAATGTGGACATTTGTCATACTGATTCATTCATTCATCAAACTTGTGCCAGTACTAAATCGAAACCTTGGAAAACTTTTAAAGATTTTTCAAAATTATAACTAATACAACTAATATTGGTTGATAAGGGTTGACATCAAAATCTGACGTCCTTTTAAAAAATCTGATGTTTTGTTAGCCAAAACTCTTATTGCAGGCAACTATTTCAGGTTTAAAATGAATGCTGTACAACTAGGCTGGAAGTGTTGTTGAATGATCCATAATACACATTATGTGCCATAAAACAACTGCTCTAAATAAACACTGACACAGACTGGAAGACATCAGGAAAAAAAATCCTGCAAAAAACCCCCAACTTTTTCAGTTTTTGCTATGTTTTGTTACTGAAAGAATACAAAGTTTAAAATAAATTCTGTACAAGGTAACCCACAGCTTCAATAGAAATAGAAATCAAAAACTGACTAAAAAATAGCAGCACAGAGATTAGAATAAAAGCCATTTCACAAAGATGAGCAAACCACTTTCCACCAAATGACTCACTTTTTTAGACTTCAGTAGGTTGTATTGAACACTTCATAGACAGGAGAGAGAAGGGCAAGACATGCAGCTAATGGGCCGAGACCAGGAATCGAACCCAGGACAACCGCGTCCTGGACTACAGCCCCTCAACATGGTGCACACACGCTCTCAGCTGAGCCGCCCAGCACCAAAAGTTAGTCAATCTTTGACAAAGACAGCAAAGTAAAAGTTCATCCTCCTTTTGTCAGTTTATCAGCTAAATTGTAGCTTTCACAAATCCAGTTTTGATATCACAATATCTAATCCATAATGACTTTGAACTAAAAGTTCATTTCATATAGTACTTCTTTGTTTTCTAATCATTGTGGCTTGATTGTCAATTTATGGCACATCTGACTCAAATGACACACATTTCCTGCGCTGTTTTAGAATTGTAGTCCTACTGTAGTTTTAGCAATAGCAGTTGAAGGAGTGAACAAAGCCGTTCAGTTGATATTGAATTTACATTAGCAATAACCTTCTTGGCCTCAAGCGCATTACATATCTCACAGGCAAACATTAGTGATTGGGTAAAATTTAAAACCTCAACACAGTCCACGCCACAAGGAAGCAATCATTTCTCATCAGCCGAGAGCCCAGACACTCTGGACAAAGCAAAGTGTAGTGCATGGGACATTACCAGGCTACTGTTAAGTCCATCATCCAAAAATAAAAACAACTCCCATAATCCTTATATGAATCTGCAAACAGGTGGAAGAAGTTTTTAACTTCTCCAGATTACGTGTAAAGCACTATATGTGATGAAAACAATAGCATAAAGTTGTCTGAACAGTCCACCCCGTTGGTGAAAGATTGCTGTAGCTGCATTATGCTGGAGGGATGCTTTTCTTCATCAGGGACACAGAAGCCAGCCAGAGCTAATGGGAAGCTAAATGCAAGACAATTCTAGAAGAAAGCCTTTGAAAATGGTCAAAAAGATTGAGGTTGAAGTTCATTTTCCTGCTGGAGAACAACCCTAGACGCACGACAGATTAAAGTAAATGTGTGTGTTAGAATGGCTGCCCAAAGTCCTGACCTAAAACCAAGTGGGATTCTGCAGGAAGACTTGTTCACAGACACTCTGCATACAATTTACTGAGCTTAGGCTATTTTCCAAAGAAGAATTGGTAATAATTTCAGTCTCGCTACAGTATGTGCACAGCTGGTGTAGACATATCGCTAAACACTTGCAGCTGTATTTGCAGAAATAGGGAGTTCTGTAAATTGACTTTGAGAGCCTGACAAAATGCATACCACACTTATCAGCTTTTGTGTACAATGAAACCAAACTAAGCGTTATCATACAAAATAATGGACTACGAGTTGAAAAGCCTTATGCTACCAAATCTAGAACTCAAACCATGTGATTGGAAAACCATATAAATGGCCAAAAAGAGATATTCACTCTAGTTGCTCTGATTTTGAACATCAGTTTATAAATTTTTATGTTTTTTTTTCCTCTTGATGCATTTATTTGTCCATTAAGTTTTCTTTAGTCTCTTACTCAATGTATTTGCAATACACTCGTGTTTGTTTCTCAGTCTCCAGAACCTGCGTAAAGAGAAATCTCGCAATGCAGCTCGTTCTCGACGGGGGAAGGAGAACTTTGAGTTCTTTGAGCTGGCTAAGATGCTGCCTTTGCCAGGGGCCATCACGAGTCAGCTCGACAAAGCGTCAGTCATTCGGCTGACTATCAGCTATCTACACATGCGCACCTTTGCAAGTCAAGGAGACCCACCGTGGAGCCCTCTGCTGGAGGGAGACAACAACTGCAACAAAGGTAAGTTAGAAATCAAGAAACCTAGATTAATCCCAGACTCAGACGTGTTACAGTTGCAAGTTTTGAGACTGACATGCTGCAGTTCAGCCCTTTGATTCATGGTTATAGCAGGAAAAGTTACAGGACACTATGCGTTTCCATCAACGTTTATTTTATGTGCATTTCAGGAGCAGTTGATGGTACTGGCAAAATTTTAAATATCTTCCTCAATTTCGCAAAAATATTTTTATGGCTGCTTGAAGTAGTTTTTGGTTTTTCATAAAAAGGTAATGTGCAAAAGGGAAAATGGAAACACATATGCCAATTAAGTTTTGACGTAACAAACTTTACCGTCCACTGGTAGGTTTGTGCCCCATAGAGACACAAAACTGTGAGGAATGTCATTTAGTGTTTTCTAAATGAGCACTCTCCATTTTTCTGAGATGTGTGATTCATGCTAGTTTACAACTTCCGCATCTTGCTCATTACACCTAACCGCATCATCAACCTCTGACACAAATTTATGCTCTGCTTAACTTGGCTGATTCGCTCCAAACCAGTAAACGGAAAGATAACTAATTCGCATTTTCCCTTTTTTTGTTCTTTTTTGTGACATTTGAAAAGTTTGCATGACAGTCTGACGGAAACAAAACTGCCGGCACGCAAAGGCTGGAGTTGCAGACCTCTGACCCAGAAAACTCAAACTCAAGAACAAAACATGCAATCATACTCCTTTGTTTCAGATTTAATGTATTCTTTGTGTAGGGATAAAGATGAGTCAAAGTTGATGTGTTGCATTTCGCAGCCAAGGCAGTAAAAAGGTCAAAATGGCTTTTGCTTGTGTGAGCCAGAAAAGCAGTCCAAAACCTGCAGCTCCAACCAGCAACCGTGTTGCTGCAACTCTTGCTGTTAGGAAGGAGATTCCTCTGTTTACAGAAGAGGTCAAAGATTCCTGGTACTGATCATTTAAACATGTTTTGACTGGACCCCCTAAGAAGATGCTTGGGATCGAATCTAGACTTTTGCCGTTTTTATTTTACCATACTGAATTAGTGAAAATCTGTTAGTTAATTTGTTTGTGACTGTTGTGAACTCGCTGTAATCAAATCTGATTGCTTATTTTTTGCTAAGTTCCTTGAAAGAACTTCCTCATCAGTATTAAATTAGTAATAAGCCGAGCAATAATGAAAACAGCAGTCTGGCCTTCCAGATGTGTAACCTGTGGAGACTTTGGACCTTGGATGAATTCTCCTTAGTTCCAACCAAAGAAATTAAATAATTTGCAAGCTTTTTTTTTTTTTTTTATGAGATGAATAAATTAATTTATCAGTGAGCAGTTGTTAATTTTGCTTCCACAATTGTGAAAGTTTGCACAATCTCTTTCCTAAAATAATAAAGCAGAGATAATTGTGCTAACAAAGAATGCAAACCCTTTTGAGTATGTTTTCTTTGGCTTGAATCTCTCTCTTGGTCAGCTGGTCATTTATTCAGTTTAGTCATTTTAATGACCTTGGATGTATAAGAGCACACAAACATGCTCCTTTGCATGGCTTTAAGCACGCCACATGTGCAAATGAAAATGCATACTTTTCAAAGCAGAGCATGAGTATCAATCTAATTTATGGGTTGTGTGTTTGAAAGAGGAAAAAAGAGGGAAGCAGATGACACACAGAAAGGGAGGATACGATTGGTGCAAATTGTAATTACAGAAATTAACTACATAACGAGGACAGTGTAATTATACAGCCCATTTAATTGCTACCATTACTGAGGGGAAACGATGTAGCTACAATACAATTAGAAATGTGTGTTTGCGTGTGTTTAAGTGTGCGTCCTCGCCTGATCGAAATTAATTGCAGTATTTGAACAAACGCTGTCCATGTTAGTTTAAGACTTTTTTGTAGAGGCATGTAGGATGTCGTACAACAATATGTATTGCAATTTTTTGAGTAAAGTAGGTAGGACAGTAACAACCAGCACAGTATTGCTTCACATCCTGGAGCAGCTTGTAGAAAACACAGATTTTTAACATAATTCAATTAATTCTTTTTAAAATATTCATCTATGTACAAAACAAATATGTACAAAATACAAAACTGATGAATTCACTATATCTGCACTAACGTTTTGAAAAGGAAAACACTTTTCTGCTCAAATATAAAAGAGTAAATGTTCTTAATTTGTGCTTCTCCTTTGCTCCTCGGACGTTTGACCAGACATGCCTGAGGCAGTTTTCTACATAGTGCAGTTTTCTAGAAAGCACCCCAGATTAGAATTAAGACTAATCAGGTTCTTGGGCCGTAGTCCACTTCATCTACACCCAGTTAATGGGCAATAGAGCAGAAAGTGGCTGCTGCTACAAACCTCATCTGTTGTGACCATTTTATCTTTAATTTCTTGAGTTAGTTTTCTATTTATCCTATTTTTGTACGGCCCTTTGCGTAAAGTTGCTGTTTTTTAATATATGCTTTACAAACTCTCTGGACTTGTCCTTGCTGAAGGACAAACCAACCCATAGTTGCATTGATATTCTACTTTAAAATAAATATATATATGAACATAAACAAATGAGTCTCATAATCTTTCAAAAATCAGTCTGAGGGATAAATCCTGTCATTTTGCCATTGAACAATCTCCATCACAACTATAATTTACTATTATTGTTATTATTACCCAGGGCACCATTCATGCAAGGGTCACTACTGAATCTTGTCATAATAAAAAATACAATTATGATAATTTTCACGTGTATATTTACTGTCAAATGTTCCACATCCACATATAGCTCATGTCTGAAAAATGTGTTTAATCTATTGATCACGTTTTAGGAGGGACTGTGGCTGTGGGAAGAATCGTTGTCTTACTATCGCAAAGTTGATGGTCTGATTCCAGCTTCCTCCTCTGCCATATGTCTCTGTACCCCTGGGCAAGGCAATTAGCACCAAGTTGCCCACTGCTCTGCATATCTCTGTGCTGCTATTGTGCATAAAATGACAATGCAGTGAGAGTCAGTTAGAACTAAGTTCGCGAGCGTGTCAGTATTTACTTTGAAGATCAACTCTGAATCGAGTCAAAACTGCTTGGGCGAAAAATATTTTTCTTGATTATTTTTTTTTCTTTATAGACTTTCTGCATAATCACATGGTAACATCAATAAGTGACATTACTAACCTGTCCCTTCAAAAAAAAGTTTGAAATAAAATTGAACACATATAGATCCATTTAATACATTTGAATACGAGCAAAAATACAATTTATTTTAGGACCTGTATTACTAAGTTGGATGTTTTTAAATCAAGGACAGTACGTCAGACAATGTTACTTGCTAAAGACAAAGCAGCCGTCGTTTTGTATGTAAGCGTTTTAGCCACAGGCAACTTTATTCTGTTACTAAGAGGGAAATTTACTACTTGTTTATAATATTTTACAGTATGTGTTTCACCTAATGGACACAAAGTGAGACCGTATCTATGTCTGTTTGTTTTATTTCCATATGCAGCACATTTTAGCTGTGGCCTCAGGACTCTGTCTTTGTTCATAAACTGCTGTTCAAAAAAGGAGAAATGAGAAAGAATCTCCTTAAACAAAGTTGAACAATTTTTTTGAGTAAATACTGCATATTGCATCCACCACATGAAAGTTACTGGTTATAAGGAAACTTCTGCAAGCAAGATTCCCACTCTGAGTTTCTCTAACATCCACTGTCTACGTGACCAGGATCTGATATCTGAAATATGTTTTTTTAATGTTTAAGGAGTATTTCAAGCAGGCTGCCGTGCCATGAGGTCAGCACTAAAAATGGAAAGCTAATTTGGACATCAGTTCCAACAAGTCTACCCAGGATGCATTGGCAGGGTTTTAAGTGTGATGCATGACTTTAATTCCGTTAGTGGAATGTGGTCGGAGATGTGGCTGAAAGGGAAGCGAGGCCGGAGAGGAGGGGAAGGGACAAATGTGGAGGGAATAAAGACAGAAAGAGGCTGGAGGAAAGAGGGGCGGAGAGCGGTGGTGGGGATTGTGAGAATGGAGGTGGTGCGGGAGGGGGGTCGCATTCCTCCACATTCCCTTTCGGATGGATTCTGGATGGACGAGGGCCAGCGGAGAGGGAAGTTAGGTGGAAGGCTGGAGGAGAGAAGAGGGATGGAGTGGGCAGGAGAGGAGGGGCCAGAGTGGCTTTTGTCTGCTTCCCACGTTTCAAAGCCAGTCTTGAAAAATGAATAGACAGAAGAAAATCAATTGCATGACCTTCACAGAGAGGAAAGACAGAAGGAGAGATTGAGAGAGCGACGGAGGAAGAAAGATGGAGGAGAAGCAGAGTATGGAAGGAGTAAACAAAAAGGAAAGGCTAAAGGCAGGAAAAGTAAAATGACCCTTGATGTACATTCCTGCTGTGTGTGTGTGTGTGTATTTGTGACGGGGTGTGCATGTCTATGTGTACATTCAAGGACTTGTTGAAATCATTTATATTTCAATAACACTTTATTGAATAAATTTTGCTTTAGGGGACACTTTTCCTCTATTTCCTGCTTTTTATAAATGTCCCATTGTAACGTAAGCCAGATTTATTTCAACCAAAACCTTTTCTAATATTTCTGGGGTTATTGAGAGCACAGAAAAGCATCAGCATCAATAACCCATTAGTGGTTCCTACAGAGATCTAAGATTAAAATTAAAGTTTTGTTTTCATCCATTTCCCCTTTGACTTTATGTTCAGAAAAAAACGTTTTCCAAAAGAGAAACAATCTGGAAAGAAAAACAGTTTCTAAGATATTTTTAAATAATTTGTTCAAATTCAATAAGTTACATGGAGAAAGACTACTGTGTTTAAACAATTTGATGATATTGTAATGACTTTCTATGGTTATAAGTTAATATGGTGCATTTCGTGGTGTATCTGAAGGAAAGCATCTTAAACATACTGCTTCCCATTGTGATGTCACTCAGAAATCTTAAGAAATCATCCAAGATGTCTGAAAGAGGATTAGCAATCTCCAGATGTTGTTAATCCTGGGACACAATGTCCAGGTACCTGAAGGTGCAAAGTTCATCAGTTCAAACATTAAACAGCATGAGGATGTCACACCATTATCATGTTCAGGAAGAAAATGTGGATTGAGTTCAAGGGATTAATGTGTTTTGGTTCAAAATATGTTCTTCAGCCCTAGAACAAAAACAAACCAGTGCAAAGATTTGCTTGAAGCTGGTAAGAGAGTTTCATTATCCACAGTGAAACTGATGTGAGCTGAATCAGAAAGGGAGATTTAATTTATCCAAAAGCAACATAAAAAGACAGATTGGAGTTTGTAAATGTGCTCAAAGAGCGTAATTTCTGGAGAAGTGTCCTGTGATCTGATGAAATCAAAATTTCAGTGTTTGGCCATGATGGCCGTTGTTAAATTTGGAGGACTGACTAAGTAATAACTAACAATTAATAATAATTAATTATTGTTAACAATTATCAATAATTTACAATTTATAGAAAGGTTCCCAAAACATTTGAACCACATCAAATGGCTTAAAGGCATTTCTGCCAAATCCTGATGTGAACTTCTGACACAGGAGAAAGTGGAGGCAAAATCTCAAGAAAAAACCCCCCAACTTCCTTAAGATGGTTTGGAAACCTTTTAGCAATTCTAGTTGAAAAATGAATATGTCTATGTAACTATACAAATTATATATTTCCATTTATAAATCAGATCTGTTGGTTCTAGAAAGTGCCTTGAAATTCCATTTGTTGTTGATTTTCCCAATATAAGTATACTGAAGTAAAACTGAATCTACCGCTGTAAAATGGGAACAGAAGTTTTGTATTTTCTTATACCGTAAATGAAAGGGTTTAAATTGTCCAGTGATTTTAATAGTTTAAAACAGCTTATTAGATACATGTTGATTTGAATATGACTTAAATATATATAACTGCATAATTTGAAGCAGTTTAGTGTGCATTTGGTGTGTGGGGGTGTGTGTGTGTGTGTGTGTTTGTGCGCATGATGAAATAATTTGGCTTTGGATTGAAATCTTCAATTGAAAGTAAAAATTCTTTAGAGAAATCAAACTTCAGCTTCAGGCCACATATTTCCATCTGTGTGACATGTCTCATTAAGAACCTTACCATGAAAATTAAAAGAAAATAATTCTACTTTTAGAAACATTTGTCCCTTTTACTTTACCCACATAACATTTTTAAGAGAATGGATTCATAATAAGTTGCATAACACGCCCAAATCAGGCTGAAATAAAGAACCACCCACGGAATAAAAAAAATGGAGATGAATAAAAGTAAAACTGGATATCTTGTTTTGACACCAGATGTACAAGGTGACAGTTTTGCAACTCATTCAGTTTACTTTTTTCTTCTTTTAAACAATTTATTAAGCATTCAAACATGGCTATAAAAGATGACGTGAGGTTTAGAAGCTGAACAAGAATTGTGGTGGTTAATTCGTTTGCTCGCTAAATGCTCCTATGATTTATCCCTAAATTCACAAACAGATACGCTTTTCTATTGAGTCATAAAAGTGTTACTAACATATAAAAACAGAAATGATGAACTAGAAACAGATGTGATGCAGTGCAAATCACCCAAATGTGGTGATTGAAAAAGATATACTTATGTTAGTCTGCAAACTAATAGTTGATTATTTTAGTAATTGATTATTCTGACCATTAATCGATTTGTAGGATAAAAAAAATTGGCCACTTAAGCCATTTTTTTACTAGAAAGGCACTCATAGATGCAAATGAGCAAATAATTTAATTAAAATAAAAAATGTAATACAGCATTCTTGAAGTGCCCTTTAGTGTTTCCCTTAGCAAAGGATGCATCTGGAGGAAACAAAAAACTGCTTACTAATCTGTTGATTGTTTTTTGGATTAATAAATGAATAACAAAATAGTAGATGTTTTAACTCATAGAATTTGAATCAAGTGAAGATAAAAACATGCCATTTGAGGAGTTTTGGGTTGAACATATTTACAGACAAAGATTTTTCGTTTTAATTGCAAAATATATGTTTTTTTTTTTAATATACAGTTTTGACTTAATTACTGCTCTGATTGTGCTGTCCAAATGGACTTTTATGACTTTGTACACTCCTGGTAACAATCAATTACTAAATTCCTTGACAATTATTTCTACAATCGATAAATCACAATTGCTTATATCGTTTCAGCCTTAATATTGTGTAAATTTGTGTGAAAAATAATTTTTACATTATTTTACCCATAAATGCTTATACAGTACCGATGCATTGATGCTGGGTAAATAAAGACATTCAATGATATCCGTAGATGGAGAACTTGGTGAAAACTCGAGAGTAAAGCACAGGTTTTCACAGTTTGTACATCTTAAATGAAGCAGAAAAAGAAAACAACAGCGCAGCAGCTGGAGAATCCCCTCGTCTTTACAAGGTACAGTACAGTGACAACTCACTGGCAGCAACAGGGCCGGCTGAAGTGCTTTACTGTCTCCACCAGTGAGGTCAAACACACCTCTCTGTTGCCTACACTGACGACATTGACTTTCATGCTGTCTCCTCTTACCTCCCTGCGTCTCCCCCAACCTCTTCAAGATGTCCCTGCGTCTGCCTCCCCCCTAATTCACAGTGTTTAAAGCAGCCGGGGCTTTTAAGGGAAGTTAATTGCACTCAAATTATGTTCGACCGCAAACGGAGCGAGGGAGTGATTGAGAAGGGACCGAGAGATAGAGGGGAAGGAGGGAGGAATGGATGGCGGAGTGAGAAGATAATTGTGCCAGAGAAAGACGCCACGATTAGGGTCACTTTCTCTCACTCACTCTGTCAGTCGGCCTGGAACGTCGCATTTGGGTTGTGGTAAACAGCGAGACATGTAATCAGAACTATTCGTCTTGGGAGAAAAAGACGAGTAAGGAGACAGAGAGAAAATGAAAGATTAGATCAGTGTTTGTTATATGCTTTGTTCCAGTAGTAACTTCCTAACCAGGTTGAAAAAGGTTTACAGAAGGGGAAAAAAAGTGTGTACACTCACGTTCGTCGAGTGTGTGTTCAGGAGCATGTGCTGCCGATCCTCGTGGACTTAACTGGGACTAAATTATGTATTAGACAGCAATCTAATGAAAATCCTTCAAATTTTTCATTCAGTCATTCAAATCTTCTTCTGGTGGAGCACCGGAGAGACCCCGAGAATTGACCTGCGAGTCAGACTATAATTAACGTGTCCAATCACACCCCGACCCTTTCTGTCTCCTATTCCCACAATGAAATTAAACCTCAGAGCCGAGTCCCGGGGAGCTAATGAAAGGGGAGTGTGACAGAACGATCAAAGATCTCAGCTGTACTCGCCGGTCTACGTCCAGGTCTGCACACAAAGGTGTTTCCTGTAGATTTACATAGCCAGAAGTACAAAACGTATAAAAGGGAGCCACCGTAAGACATTTATTATGATTTACATTCTAATTTCTTAAAGTAATTTGAGTATTATACCAATTCCGTTGATTGCTTGGACAGAGTTAGACAAAAGCTGTTCTTAAGACATCAGTTTCTGCATTTCAGCTGTGGGAACCTTTTCCACGAATGAATCCCGGACTAAATCAGACATAAGCAGATAGAAATCTGCCTTGAAAACAGCCCTACTAAGCAGGTGCAACTGTTTAGGTGAACCCTGAATATAAGTGGGAACTTCGCTGCGGGATAATGTCTAACCTTTGTCATTGGTTGATGAGACAAGATTCTCATCCAGTACCCGAAGAGAACCCACATATACACACAGGCAAAACTCCATGCAGCATTAAAAGTACCCATCAAAAATAACAAACTTTAAATGTAATTGGTATCAGATCAGGAGCCATTTCTCCCGCTAGTGCTGAACTCATGCATATGTTGGTTGTATTTACGCAGTAGATCCAGCGTTATAGTCCGCTTCTTGCTTTTGGAGCGGTCTCTGGTCCGCTTGGCGTTCACATATGCATTCGAACTGCACCAGAGACCTAGGTTTTTAGGAGGACCAGAGTTTGCTTGTTTGTTCTGCATCAGAGTTTGATTGCTTGTTCACAGCTGTGCTCTAAGACTACATTTTAGAGTTCAAGAATAAAAAAACAGCTTATTTGAACTTCTCGTTAAAAGGATCCCATAACTCAGTAATACATCCGTTCAAATGGGTTCATGTTCAAGGGTTCTACTCACCATGTTGGTGGCATGCAAACGATAAAAAAAGTTAAATTTTTAAAGACTTAGACTACACATTTTCTTCATGTATTGGGTTTTTTTCAACGTTAATTTCTGCTGTTTTGATATTTGAGTTCAAGGTCAGGCATTTTTCATTGACTTTTAGCTCTATGATAAAATACAGTGTAAACAACCAAGCATGTCTTCGCTCCTGACCTAATGCGAGGAGATAAGAAAACAGATCAATAAATACTATAAGTACTATCTATGCATTAATTGAGAATATAAACAGGTGGAAAACGTAACAAAAAATATAATTATAAAAATCAAGCTGGACCTGGTCTTTTACCGTTTCACCATTTTGTACTTTTCCACATTTGTATCTGGTTCTTTGGGAATAAAAAGAATAAGTCTGCTGAGGAATATTTTGTCTGAAACATGTATCAGTTCATACCTGCCTGCAGCGCTGTTCACCTGGCAACTGAACTCCGCTGAATTTCAGCTTGAACCGACCTGAGTGATGACAGTCAGAATCTCAAAGTGCAAATATCTTTCCAATCAGTGAACGCACCATAATTTAGCTCTATCCGGTTGCGCTAATGACAGCCAACACTCTATAGAGCGGAAGTTTTTTTGGGGGGAAGGAGACTCTCTATCAGCAAGGAGTTTATATGTAAGAATACACAGAGAGTCGTACAAATCCTCTGCGCACAGACGTATAAGTTCACAGCACCACTACAGAAGGATCTTTGTTCTCTGGGTGAGATACCAACACTGCTGTGAGTTCACACATGCGTGCAAGAACACACACACCAGGTCCAGTGTTTTGGTTTCCTGGCCAGCCCTATTGTGCCATGGCAGTCTGTAATAAATGGACCTCTGTGTATTTGTCCGCAAGCGTGAGTGTGTGTGAGTGTGTGTGTATGGGTGTAACTCATCTGTCAGCCCTGCCGGCCTCTTGTCACTTCCAACGTTTCCTTCTCCCCGCTGACGCTACTCAGCGCAACTGATCACCCACCATCACCTTCACCCCTGCAGGGATCTGTGGCCTCAAAGTCGACACACTCGCACATTCCAAGTATTTTATGCACCAACTCAGATCAGGAAGTTTGTGTCTGTGTGATGCATTGTTTTGAATCTATTCTTATATAGTCACGAATAACCCAGCACTGCAGCTCCAGCTCTGCCCCAGATGAGAGCCCGACAGGAGGGGAGGAGAGGCTCGATGGGCTCCTCCAAACACCCCCTCTCTGTCCGTGAAGCAACTGACTAGGCTGAAGGGTCCCAGCACCCAGACCCCCTTTCACAGGCCTGAATGGACTTGCCTTATTTATATTCACACTCTGTTACACAGAGGGGACCCCAATCTCACAATGCCACAGTGGCTTTGTCCAGCAACTCTGTATTTGTGTTTGTGGGAGGGAGTTTGCGTGTGTGTGAGTGTGAGTGTAGGGGACTATTTGTGTTGTTTAATCGCAGATCATGCTGTGTGTATTCCTGAAATGTGTGTGGTTGTGTGTTTCTGCTGCATATCTGTGTATGTTTGTGTTCTGAGTCTCCCTCTGTGTTCAGTTGTAACCCAGAGCAGTGCTTTCATTTTCCTGTCATAACGCTTATTGATTTCTCTCAGCCTTGCAGCAACACACACACACACGTATACAGTTATCCGATGATCCTTAAAGCCATGCATACAGACACTCACACACACACGCACACCCACCCCTACTCACGTGTACACAATCATATGCACACTCACATTCACAGTTTGTCTCTGCTACGTAGGGAATGTTGTGTTCTAAAGCATCCCTGTTGGAGTGAGATTAGTTTTCACATATGGTTCCCACCATGTGAGGGGGTGAGTGTGTGTGTGTGTGCACCCTCGCAGGTGCTCACACACACGATCCTCCTTCCACACACTCTTTCTGACATAAAACAATAAAGATGCCTGATTGCTAAATTAATCTTCCACGTCACAACAGCCTTCCCTGTCGCCAGGTTTGCTTTGGAGAAAGTGATCACTCTCGCCTTATTTAGCGTTTTCTCATTTTCCCTCCCCTCTCACTGCTCTTCTTGCACCTATCCCCCCCAACTCCTCCACCTAACCACCTCCAACTCTATTTGTATTGTAATTGCCTTGGTAAACAGCACCACTTTGGCACTGAAGCAGCTCTGATAGCTTGTATTTGGGATGCATTAAGAGTTGTGATGCAGACACTATATATGTGTGTGTGTGTCTGGCAGAGATCGAGTGGTGTGCCTCACACACCACTTTCGGCACATTTTTTTCAGTGTTGATTCCTCTCCAATCAGATGGAAATTATTTTTTACAAATTGCAGGTTTTTACAATTACAGGTGAACCAATTCTTACATTCATCTGTAAGAGAAAACTTTAAGTTAAGATTTCTTTGCTTGGATATAAAAATAAATGCATGTTTGTTTTTTATTTGCTTTTACACATACATCATGTGTAACGTCTAACAAATTCACAAGGATTTCATGCAGAAGACCAACTAGAGATTATGCTGGGAAATTTTAAAGATATCACTATTTAGATTTCCAGAAAACAACTAAGAAAATAAACCAAGTCTGACTTGAGATTTATGTATAAAATATTCAGTTAGGTTAAGGCATTAAAGCACAGTTCTAGTCTTTTTGGTTTTACTGATATTTTAACAGAATACATAAAACAGTCTCTGCAGTGGAATCATGTGGTTTGAATTTGGTTTTATTCACAACTTTTCAGACGCTTAGACTACATTTGTGATCATAACGGGTAATGGATCTCTAGCAAAAGACAGGGGATGAAAGTAGTTGTTGGACTTTCTGCTGTTTTGATCAGAAGTTCACAAGACTTTGTGACGAATGTAAAAGAAGTTTAGAAATTGCGTAACTTTATTGACTTCATGAAGTTACCCATCACTTGCTTTTTGCAGCAGAACAGAAACTTGCCAATGTTTTTATCTTTCAGCAACATGTTTTAAAATACTGTTTACAACAGTCCAAACATGACGAAATGATTCTCAGACATTTGTGAACCAATTCTTATCATTAACATATATTTTGTTCATGATACATATACACTTGCTTGAATGCAACCCCATCCACAATCTATGTGGTGAAGACGACTTTGCTGAAGTTCAAAGTGAACATAAAAATAAGGATGAAAGGAGATTTAAGTGACTTTGATTGTAAGGTGGTTGTTGGTGCCTGACAGCTTTGACAGAGTATTTTTAAATACTGCTGATTGTCCAGGATTTCCACGCAGTATCATCTCTCTGTAGATGAGCTGGTGTCTAAGAAGGAGTGGTTGGAAAAGAGAATATATCCAATGGGCAGGTGTTGTGCAGATGGTCATGCCAGAGTTCAGAGGTGCAGTGTAGGAAGCTAGCTTCACACTAACTAATCACACTAGAGCCACATTCACCCAGTTACACTGACTACTGCGCACACATTCATGCACCAACCTGTGTATAAGTATTTGCCACTTCAAGCGTCAAGCATGCAGGTGTGAGGCACTCTCCATCAGGGCAGAGAGAGGGTTTTTATTGTGTAGCAAATTAATGCAATATTTTTCATTGGTCTTAAGTAATTTTTAAAGCAGTGCTGCAGAGTTGTTATATGTTGACATACACAAAAACTTTCTGGAAGGTTCATTTTGTTAGAGACCACAATCCGTATGCTTCAGGATCAAATGGTGACTCCGATGAAGTGATTTGCTCAAAGCTGTGCATCTTCATATACGACAGAAAGCAATACGGTTATAAAACAGTCATCATTAAAAAAATCATTTTCCAGCCCTGGTTCATTAAACAACATGATGTGTCCAAGCATATTCAGCCAAATTACCTCTTTGATATTGCTCTATGTCTGTGGTTTATATTTTTAAACCATGGGCCTCTGCTGAGGATATACAGCATTATTTACTGCTTGTTGAAGTACAGTCTAAATTGTTTTCTTACAAACAGTCACTGTAGGATTCATGCTGCCTGTCATTTTTACACAGGAGTTTGTATTTTCAAGTTCTAAGCAAAAGAACACACACACACACACACATATATATATATATATATATATATATATATATATATATATATATATATTATATATATATTGTGTGTGTGTGTGTATATATATATATATATATA
>CAEFZY010029501.1:0-30238 GCA_903066815.1 Brachyrhaphis roseni | reverse complement strand
TCCTCCTCCTCCTCCTCCTCCTCCTCCTCCTCCTCCTCCTCCTCCTCCTCCTCCTCCTCCTCCTCCTCCTCCTCCTTGTTGAGGAGCTTTCTATTCTTCTTGTTGTGACATATAGCTATAAATTATGGATAAAGAAATTCACATTAAGTTAGACAACAACATCTTAATCATGATGCAGCTATTTCTGGGTGATCTTTTCATTTACGCAAGTCTTGCACATCACCTCCCCCCCCCACACACCCCTTTTCTCTGCATATTTCAGTCTCTATCCTGTAATAATACATAACGAGAAACAGCCACACTAGTTCAAGCCTTAACAAGGATTTAACAAATTTATTTGAAAAACAAGTGACATTTTACCATATAGTTTTGTGCTTCCTTCTAAAAGCAATCAACTCGACTCAGAATTCAAACACACGTTTTTCACTCAAGTACAGAAAACCGCTCTTTAAGCCTCACATGTTAGATTCAGTTATTAGAGCAGAGCTACTTACTACTAAATGAAATAGTTAAAAAAAAAATTATAAAACTTTTTTGTTTTTCATGTTTGTGTTTCCTGTGTCCAGAAAAGTTTGGGCTCCACATTTTTTTGCCCCTGCTGTATTCCAGATCCCACTTTTGGTTGAGATTTTGGTCCCAAATCAACGCTTGATTTTGTGAATTGTCTGGGTGGGGACAGATCGGGGTCAAAGGTCAAACTAATGAGCTCTATAACTGCAAGAACGAGGCTGGCATTGTGCTTGGAATTTTATGGCAACTTATTTCTCTTTACATATAAATGGATTTAGTTAAATGTTTTCTAAAATTATTTATTTATTTGTTTATTTCAAACAGGTTTTAAAAAAACAAGAGCAATCAGTGCGACAGAGAAAAACATGTACATACATAACCAAGAATAGAATATTTTGTTTATCACTACGTTTCTGTTCAATCCTACCCCTTATCTCAATTAATTAAATATTTTACTTACTGACTCAATAATGATCAAAATTGGTAAATTAAACAATATGATAATGTTCATGTGTCAATATAAATAGATGTCATTCACACAACTAGTCTTCATTCCCTTTGCGTTGGTTTAAGTCGTATGTCATGACTGTTTGGAAAGAAAATACCTAAGAATGGAAATTTGTTGTTGATAAACCTAAACATTCGCATTATGGATTCCTGCTGTTGGTGTTTAGACAAAGAATCATTTAGCCACAACCGCTGATTTCCTTCCAGAGCCGTTTTGCGTGTAGCAAAATGATCACATCACTTCAACTTTCAGAGGTCACTGACAGGGTGACCAAAATCATGGTGCATTTTTTTCCCTCCCCTCTCTCCTCTATTTTTAGCCGGAATGTGCAGAGAAGTGTTTGAGCGAGTGTCTGTTTGAACGATGCTGGAAGCAGATTGCTCCACTCTTTTCCCGCTGCGGTGTCGCAGCTCCACAGATGCCTCTGCTGCACTCGACTCACCCCCGGAACAGCAGCCAGCCGTAAACACACTCAGATCAAGGGCAGTCGGCTGAAACAAGCTTCATCAAATATTGTTGGCGCACGCGCAACTCGCGCGAGCCGGCGTCATATCGAGTGCATATTTCATACACACTGACAAAACATTTAGTGCGCACAATTGAGCTGCGTATCTCTTGTTTCCCTCTGATGGAAGCACAGACACGTAGATGCCCGGTTTTGCTGCTTTGGTGCAGTTTCTGGATGGCTCTGCTGTCAAATTGAGATTAATGTTCTCCTGGCTGACACGATCAGCTTTCATTTCTGCCCGTTTTCACTGTCCTCTGAAATGCACAGCAGGGGAGCTTTGCGTGCAACTTCTTGTGGGCCTCCAGTTTGGTGCACTGAGGGCGGGCGATTGTGTTCTGGACCAAAACAAAAGTTTCTTTCAGCCCAAGCTGTTGATGTACTGAGTGTCGTTTCAGAGCTAATTATAGTTGCATTGTTTGATCACTGGTCATTGGGCCTCCTTTCACAGGGTTTACAAAGTCTTAAATTAATGTATTTAAAATTAAGACATTCATATTTCTTAAATTTATTTATTTTTTTAAATGTAAGTTGGCCTTAAATATGTTAATCACAGGTCTTAAGCTTTGTTGTATATTCCAGGGTTTCCCACAGTGTATTATTCAGGCTTTACTTGTGCCCCCACCAGGCTCAGTGTTGTTAATTTATTTTATTTTTTTTTTATTTTATCATTGCCCTTTTTTTTTGCTTTTTTTTTTAAAACTAATTTTGAATTGTTATTTAGCTTATGTCTTTTCCCAACACCTCGTTGCTTTCTGTAAAACGGTAGAACCTCCTTTTTGTTGTAACGTCTTTGTTGTTTTCCAGAGCTAGCATATTTACTGTTTTGACTCTGATCTCCCCTCCATTCAATCAGCATCAGCAGTATCTAGCACACCCCACTCCCCCGCTGAGCACACACCGACGCGCCGCCTGTTCCGAATGCAGAGCAGGCCTGACACAGAGCAAAGGACGGACATTTGGGCTTTCTCTCTTGCTCATCATTTTGAAGGGCCATGAAGAAAAAAAAAAACGTCCTCTGAATCACTTTGCATCTCTGCTGAGCCTCAACACTCTGCACAATCAAACACCACAGAGGCTTAGTTTAAAGAGACACAGCTTTTCTTTGCCACAAAGTGCATTACTCTTGATTTATAGCCTCCACCGGCTCTGCTTATTATATTGAAGAAAGAACTTCCTGAACCGTTATGACAAGGGCAATTTAACAAGTTCAGAAAAAGTTTGTTTCATTCTTTTTGGGAATTAGACGGAACAGAGAGGGTGTCTATGTATTAATATAATCTATATATTAAAAAAATTGTTTTTATTTAAAGATATGTTGGATGCAAGCCCCTAACCAAGGTATTCAGGTTCCCCTCTCAATGTGAAGACACATCATCCTTTGGAGGTGATAAAAGCCACAGCAACAAAAGACCACACACACACATCCCTGCACGCCCACACACACACACACACACACACTGCTGCTCAGGGGAATTAGGGACAGGAAGTTTTAAGTTCACCAGAATTGGGCAATTACAGTCTGGAAAAATGGCAAAATTGGCAAAGACGAAAAAATTTATTTTCTTCTTCTACATTCTTTTAGAGGAATGTATAATTTTACAGTTTTTTATTCCCCATTTCTGGATTTAATGGTTTTCCTGTTAAACATGGGCTGGTACGACTCTCACTGGAGAATAAAATTGCTTTTACTGTATCGCATACGTTTTTGTAATTATGCAAAAAAAAAAAAAAAAGTAAACATAAACATAACTGCTTTTGTTAAAACCAATAATTAGCTCTGCCTCTGCTACAATAATATAAATGTTCATAATTACAGCTATATGTAAGCAAGGCAAGGACAGAGATGCAGCGCACTACAAATAATTATCCACAGCTTTGTTTCTCATTTCTTGTCTTTATAGAGTCGCATTAATATACCCTTCTGATATATTGATTAATTACAGACGGTGTATTAATATTTTTCAGTCAGTTTTTATTTTAAAGCGGCCACATTTGCCTTATTTGGTGGAGCACTCTTGCGTTCAGCTGACCAGCAGTGCATAGCAAAAGCCCCGAAAAGCTCCAATCATGTCCATTTTCTGATGTCTAATCAACAGGATTTCTAACTGTATGAATTATCTTTTGAGTATCCGTCACAGAAAAAGGGGGAAAAAAGTGGCACTTGATTGTGAAAAGAAGTCTGACCGGTATGTTAGATGTGATGACTGAGGCTTATCTTCTACACAGTTTTGTTTGTGAAGTTAACTTCTATTGTCCAGATAAGTAAAAACTAAATTGTTCAAAAGGTTTCTAGCAATTTGTCATTATTTTCATCCACATTGCTACAGTGTCTTCAGGCCAGGCGATTTCTGATTGAGGTATGTCTGGTTGTTAAGACTGGAGTGGTCCAAAATAATAATAATAATAATAAAAGTACTAGAAAACATATTTCTCCACTTGTATTTTTGAATTCATGCTCAGTGGTGTTTCCTGTCATCATGCAGATGAAGTTGTACACTTGGATGGATTGAAGTGTCTGGACCTAGTCGACGGAAAGCTTCTCAGATTAAGTCATCTGTCACTTGGTCTCTGCAGTGACTGACTTTACTGTCAACTTGTCCAGCGCCCCAAAGCTCTGCTTTCCGTGAAGCTAGCCGTAGCTGAGCATGTCGGCATCAAATCACTGAACTACCCCCGTCCCGTAAAAAGCTTCTCCCTCATAATGCACTGCAAAATCTGGGCTCCAAGTCCCGTTGAGTTTGCCAGAGATATCCCGTCTCATATACATGGGCAGAAATCTCGTCATTAAACTTCTCTGACAGAAAGAGATTTTTTTAAGAAGACATAGCCACTTTGATTAGATGTGGCATTGTAAGAGTTTCGAAGGGGGAAAAATTACGCACTTCGCCGTTCCATTACGATCCAGAGGGGCTGCGATGCAACTTTGATTTGATTGGTGATTCAGCATGAGGCCTTCATTCCTGTTTCTTACACGTAAACTTTGATGTCAAAATGTTTATTACTGTCCAATGCATCACTTCTGCTTTTAGACATGCCTGGGGAGGATTCAGGTGGTTCAGAATGTAAATTGATTTATTTTTAATTCTTTTATCATTTCTAATCAAACATGCACCTGATTCCTTACAGTCATCTTACACTGCAAAAATGCAAAATGTCTTACTAAGTATTTTTTTGGTCTAGTTTCTAGTGCGAATATCTTAGTACACTTAAAATAAGACCAAGCTAACTTAAAAGTAACTTCTCAGCAATAGGAGCTTGTTTTAAGTAATCTTTACAAATTGACCATTTATTGTTTCTTTTTCATTAATATAGAGAATAATTTGCTTACAACAAGCTCCTATGTCTTGCTGAAAAATTAGGAAATGTATTAATTTCATTAAAAAAAATTTTGTTGTATACAATAGAAGAAAAATATACCAATCAATAAAATCAAAGGCAGTAGAAAGATGAAAAAAAATCTTATATCTGCCCTTTTATCCCAAAAATTTATTTAAACAATAGAGATTTACAAAAAACTAAACTAAACAAAAACATCAACTCAAAAAATATTTTGTATGGATTCGCATTTTTTTATTCTAATCTACTTGCAAGTTAATTTTGTTTAATTTCAGTTGTCTAAGATATTTGCAATTGAATCTAGACCAAAGTTTCTTGGTAGAATTTTGTCCATTTTTTTGTTGTTGTTTCAAATTAAGAAATAGTTCCTTTAAATTCTTTCATGCATCACACTGGCTAGCACACATGAAATGCTCTGTTGTTTACTGTAACTTTATTGATGAATGCTACAGCTGAATAAAAGCCATCTGTTTGGCTGTAACGTGTGTTCTTTGGGATCCTGCAGGGTGCGGCCACTGCAAGAAAATGAAGCCAGAGTATGACGAAGCGGCCGAAGTGCTCAACAAAGCCACAGATGTAAGTTTCTGGGACTTTGTTTACATGTGAGCTGCATGCTTGTCGTAAGCGTTTTGTCTTTCGTACTCCGCATCCTGACTTGCGTGACGTAGCTGCGCCTCGCGAACAGATCGTGATTACTCCGCCTCCTTCGCCTGCGGTTGTTGGCTGCTGCAGGTGGCACGCTGGGTCGGTGCAGCAGCCCAGTGCTGGATGTGTTTCTGATTAGTCGGGTGTGGTCCTCCTCTCTCTCTCTCTCTCTCTTTTTCTCTATCTCACTGTTTTCTGTTTAAACCTCACACTCCCAAACCTGGGGCCGGGCCTACCGAGGTCGGTCCAACCCGTTGACCTCATCCCTTGGCTCTGCTCTGCCCCACGCTTGGCCTTTGTCCTTGTGGCTCTGTGCCCAGCCCTGGAGGTCAATAGCAAAGTCCTGGCTATTATCTGATATTAATGGAGAGGAGTTACTCTCACCCTGAGCTTTTAGAATCCAGTGTATAACTGAGGTTTTTTTCTTCTGTTTTTCTTATTTCTTGCTTTGAATGTGTTGGGCTGTATTTTGAAATTTGATTTCACCTTCATTTTGAGTGTATTATTAGAGCGTCTATGTCTGAAAACATTTGCAGAGTTGCATAGCTTGAACTCCCTAATCTGCTTGAAGTGCTTAATTTATCATTCAGGCTTTCCTTTCTTTACTTCACAGGCTTTCAGTGTTATATGTCCATTGAATCTTTCCAGATTTTCTCCCAGTACAAAACTGGAATGAATTTCGTTGGGATTTATTTAGATATACTAACACGACATATTGATCTATTCCATCAATACTGTGGAACAAAAAGGAAATTATCCATTGCTCTCCTATTCTTTTGCTTTTTATTTAGAAGAAATTCTGAAAAGTGTGGTGTACTCTCCCCCTGATACCCTTTGTAGAAGCACATTTTTGGGGTGCATTTCTGTGTCAGCTTTGCACATTTAGAAGTCAAAACTTTAGACTGAAACTAATACAGAGGGGAAAATAAGCATTTAATGTAACGCAGATTCTTCAAGTTTCACCACTTATAAAGAGCAGAGACGTCTGTAATTTTTATCGAGACAAAATCTTAAAAAGAAAAAACATCCAGAAGATCACACACTTGCGTTTTCATACAAGTGGGAAAACACACAAACCTTTGCTTCCGAGTCCAGTTCTTCTTGTAGTTCTTGACCAGGTTCGGGACGCCGCAGCAGGAATTTTGTCGCCACTTCTCCACACTCGTCTTCTCCAGATCGTTCAAGGTTTCGGGGCCATTGCCATAGGCAACACAGAAGTTTAGCTTCCTCCAAAGACGCCAGGTCTAGATTCTGTCTAGGCCACTCTACGTCCTCCAATCATGATCACTGACTCTCCGCAGGATTATAACTCGCACAGCCAGCACAGTCCAAACAGATGTAGCAAAGAAAAAAATAATAAGTGAAAATATGAAAGAAAATGATAGATTGTGTCCTAATCTAAAGTGTGACTGTCGACTCGTGACGAGGGGTTTGTTGTTACACAGAGCTTTTGTGTCATTGGTTGGAGCGCTGTGGACGTCCAGTCGCTTTGAGATCATGTCTACATAAATGTTTCCAGGCGACTCCCACTCAAGTTCATGGAGAAGAGCAGAAAGGAGTTCCTGCTTTGGAGAAGTTTTAGAAAACTCAAGTTACTGATCATCACTCCATAACAAATTGCTGAAAGAGGAAAAATAGACGATTGAATTGGTGTCTGTCTTTCACCTGTACATGGATTTTGTACATTCATGTACAGTATTTTTGTAAATGTTACAACTAAGCTTTAAGTCTGCCTAAGTGGTAACATGTTGAAATAAGTTTTGGAAAATTGCACTGCTCTATTTTTTTGTTCATTGTTTTGTAA
The DNA here is from genome assembly GCA_903066815.1 of Brachyrhaphis roseni. Classification (NCBI taxonomy): domain Eukaryota; kingdom Metazoa; phylum Chordata; class Actinopteri; order Cyprinodontiformes; family Poeciliidae; genus Brachyrhaphis; species Brachyrhaphis roseni. The sequence continues at coordinate 22,927 of CAEFZY010029501.1, read as the reverse complement.
AAAGATAACAATCACTGCCCTCCTACAGTTTACTTTACTTTCTGTTAATTTGTATTCTTAAAGCAAATTTCCTTTCCACTAATTGCAGATGCATTGTTTTGCTCCTCGCGGCGTCACACCGCTGGTTATCATAAAAAATCTGCTTGCTGCTTCTATAAAATGTCTCATTATTCCTTTATCTGTTCTTCAATCTGCGTCTGATTTTAAATTAATCTTCTTCAAACCGGCGTCCAAAACATTAAACCATCATTGACGTTTCTTTCCGTTCTTGTACTTGCATCATTTGTGTAACATCTATTGCATTTCCACTCCTTGTATTTCTGTTACTTTTGCTGCTATTTATCTTCTGCATGATGCTTCTCCTCCACAGAGCCCCGGCGTGCTGGCAGCAGTCGACGCCACGGTGCACAAGGCTGTGGGAGATCGCTTCAAGATCTCCGGCTTCCCCACCGTGAAATATTTTGAGAAAGGGGAAGAAAAGTACACACTCCCACACCTCCGAAACAAAGACAAGATCATCGAGTTCATGCACAAGTGAGTCACTGGCTCGACACACTTAGCGAGACATCGGCTCTTCACCTTTTGTCTAATGGACGCGTGTTCCGAGTCGAGCCTCGGCTTTTAAGGGGTCGGTGTGAAATGCGTTGAAGTCGCCGGCACTAACACTCTATGTCTAGTTGATGCAGGCGTAATAAACACGTTATCTGTTGTGTTTGTCATAAAATGATAACGGCAATAGTTATATTCATTAAAGCGCTGGAAATGCCAACTTGTTTCTTTAAGGCGTCTCTTGTTATATTATCGCAAACTTTTAAGAGTTAAGTCACGGCTGGAGTAAAAATTGTGGTTTGAATGTGACACAGTCAATGAAACACATTCAAACCACAATTTTAATCCTTAAAAAGCCTTAAATTCATGTATCCAAATTCAGGTCTGAAACAAATCTTAAATTCGTTTTAAAAAATGTAAGCTGGCCTTAAATAATCACACGTCTAATGTTTGTCCTGACAGGACTACTTTATCTCGTATATGATATGCAGTTTGAGACATTTCTGTCAGGTGAAAAGGTTTGAGTTGCACTCAGACATCTTCATTGCGCTCTTAGACAGAAGGCTAATTAGGCTACCGCTAATTAGCTGCTAATAAACCATTGCTGCCCAGCTAGCTTTTCTTACATCTATTATTGGTAAGTACAAATTATCTGCAGTTGTATTAAGCACTGACTCACTTCTGTTGCCAACCCGTACCAGGCAAGGTGCATTCTGGGGGAGAAAAAACAACAAAACTTGGCACTACAATATAAAATATACAGTGTCCTTCCTTACGTTTCTGTTGTGATACTGGTCTTAAATTTTCTTCTTACTGGTCTTAAATGGTCTTGAATCTCAGTCATGAAACCTGAAAAAAACCCTCTTTATTTTAATGGATGTATAAGTAATTATCTTAAAAAAATGTAAACCATAAATGTCAATAGTTTTTAGCCCTGGATCAAACTTTCTAGTGTTGTGAAAATATTTGCCCCATTGCAGATTTCTTCTTTTTCTGCAGTTTTTTTTTTTTTAAATCAAATCAATTTTAATATCACACTTAAGATAATCTAAAAAAATTGACAAAATACACATTTTAAGTCATGATCTGATTTGTTACTGTATACGTTAAAATAGGATGGTTGCTGTCGTGATGGTATTTCATGAGCTTCTTTTATCTCTGCAGCCCCCAGGCTCCTCCGCCACCAGAGCAGTCTTGGGAGGACAGGCCCTCCAGTGTCAGCCATCTTGGCTCAGAGGATTTCAGAGAAGCTCTGAAGAAGAAGAAGCATGCTTTGGTCATGTTTTATGCTCCCTGTAAGACATTTTTATTACATTTTTTTTAAAGTTCTCTCAAATCTGCTTGGTATAATGTCAGGATAATATATTCAGAAGTAAACGCTGTTCCTATAATTTGAAATAGACATTTGGAGAACTTGTCGGGTGGAATCGCAGCTCTGTTTTTGGTGAACTTGGTGCGATCATGTTCCGTTTTTAAACCAGTGTCCATATACGTCTCAGAGGTTCTAACCGGTCTCCTCTCTGCAGCGCATACATCAGCTCCACCTAATCCACAGGGAGGACAAGGAGTGACTCACATTTCTGAGAATACATTTCAGGATTCTAAAGGGCTAATAAGTGCTTCAGGAAGGTCTTGAAAAATGAAAAACTAACACTGGAAATCTCCTTTAGCTGTCTAGGAAATACAGAATTGCCATCAAACATGCAGCCCAAGCTAAAAGCATTGTTTTATTTTTATTGTTTTAAAAGTAATTCTCGTTTTGTTGTGGTAGAAAAAGCTGAGATTTCAGTACATTGTTTTAGCAGAATAATCTGTCATTTTACGACAGTTTGTGAACTGAATAAATGTGCTAAAATTAAAGGTTGGATTAATTTATTTTAAGAGATACAGGAAATAATTTCTTCACCGGCTGCCGAGAGATTTATCTGTACCTGCAAAAATTAATTACATTTTCACATGAACCTGACTGACTGTAGGAAAAGACCTTGATTAGATTCAAACACGTCATCCTTTCTACAAAAGAAAAAAGAAGAAAAAATCAGCAGGTTAAGAAAGGACAGCATTTTTAAACAATACAAAAAGAAAATAGTCATTCATAAAATCCTCTCACAGACACATGATGTCCCTGCGCTTCTGTGCATTGTTTGCATTTTGCTTCTAATTTTCGGACTTCAAAGTCCGAGGCGGCTGACCGGTCGGGCTGCTTCCTCTGCCGGCTCTTTGGTGTTAGCTTCTACAAAGGAAGAGTCCAGATGTACATCAAGCAGCATCAGCGCGCTGTCATGCCTGCCCGCCCACGCCACCTGCATCCTGCTCACTGGGTTCTGATCAGTTCACAGGCCTCTCTTGATTAAGGTTCAGATGAAACGCAGACGCTGGCTAATAAATCAAGGTTATCGATGTTTGAAAAGCACAGGAGAAATCTTGTACGTTTTGCTGGTGTATGTGATCACCTAGTTGTCTGCGGTACTGACATCCGTAAAAGCAACTGTTAAATTTGCTGTTTTATTCTTACTAAAAGTGTTTCTGAGGCAGTTTCTGGATTGTGACAGAAAAGTATGAGACAGTTTTAGCAAATATGTAAAAAAACAGATTTTTCATCAAAGTTAAATGCTGCAGCTTTAACTTTTTGGCCAACATGAAAATTGTTATTATTATAACCCTGTGCAATACGGTGATACACGATGGCGGCAGCAGCATGGAGGCTTGATGCATACTTTTTATATTTTCTTTTATATAAATATACATATATAATTGTTTTTTCTTACAATTTATAATTACACTCTGCTTTATAATGGTATATCACCTAAAATTCCAATAAGAAACTTATTAAAACTTTTGATCTTTATGGGACAAAGTGTGAAAGTTCAAGGATTATGAATGCTTTCGCAAGGCGAAAAAGTTACAGAAGAGTACAAATGTGATCACTTTCACTTAAAGGGACCATTTTTTGAAGTAGTTTGCAAAATCTACTGAAGACTAAATATATCTCAAGTACTCTTGTTTAATCATTTTTCTTGAAAAACTGAACGTAGTCTCTCAGTTTTTGTCTGCGCTCTCCTGCAAGTTATTTGGTAAATGAGAATCAAAGAGTTTAGTCTGCTGCTTGTTTGAAAGCAGATTGCTGAATACTTACAATTCAGATATTTTATCGATGTCGGTTAGCAGAGACTATTAAAAGGATTTGTTATGACTTGATAATATTGACATTAATATCAATCATGTGAGGATATTAATAATGTAGAGCAGGCTGATCTTTCTTGTTGTGCTTCGTAATGTTTTATTTTTTACTTTGACGCAGTCATAAAGTAAACTGCACCGCATCAATATTTGCTGTCCATTGACTTCTGGTTAGTTACGTTGCTGCTGCCTTTGGAAGCCTTGGGAAAATAATAGACCATTTCTGTATTTTAAATGATTTTTAGTCACATACTGATGCTTTTTTTTGTTGGTTTATTTAGGTTTTATCTATAGCAAACTTGAGCTGACATGTGCGTATATATAGTTTCTAATGCCAAATCCAACAAACTTATGTGGACTAATTAGACTACAAGTGGCCATTTATAAAAACGAATATTATTTTTGGTAAAAACAAACTGTGGAAATCATCTTCTATGCTCAGTGGACCAAGAAAAAAAAAGAGAAAAAGTAGCTTAAAAAACCCCAAACAGTAGATCATCGCAGCAGCTACGTTTGTACCTATAATTTGCTTCTCCCAGCCAAAAACTGAGCACTTTATTTATTTATTTATTTTACTTTTTGCCTCAATAATTAAACAGGTCTCTAGACCTCAGGCAGCTCATCACTAAAATAAAAGAGCCATTCTATACACTACTTATGCATTAAGATAAGGCTTTGTTTTTATTTGCCCAATAATCATTAGTGACCATCGGCTTAGTAATGGCTCGGTCAGTTAATTAAAACTGTTTGATTCATTAAACGTGTAAGCTGTTTAATAGCTCTGCCTGTGCCTCTGCGGCGAGCGTCTTCGCGCAAAATGAAAAATTGGGGAAATGAAGGCTAATTGTGATAATGGAAAAGGCAGGTAAATGAGTGCATTCAGATTGTGAGCTTTGATTAACAGAAGACCTTTGAATCGTTTTTACAGTTCAGTAAAGAACCTTTTATGTTGAAAGGTAATTTATTGCAGCAAAACAACAACAAAAAAAACACAAGCGGCGCAGAGCAGATGCGTCGTTTTATCATCGCGATGCTGACATTAAACATGAATGTCATGTCTGAAGTTATCATTTGATATTGTTTTAGTCAGCTGGGGAAATTTAAATACAGTACATGGTTGTGCTCATTTTGCACTTTAAGACTTTTCTGAGACTGTAAGATGGGATAAACTGTATGTCTTTTTGTTTTTTGTTTTGTTTTTGTTTTTTTACCCACAATGCCTCATCAAGACATTGTGGGTAAAACATTGTGTTAAAAAAAGTGAAGCCCGAATCAAGAGTGTAAAAGGAGAAAACCACCCAACCACAGTCAATCAAACATCTTTACATTTTTTTAAGCTGTTGTATGAACTAAGCATAGATTGAAATATTAACCTGTTATTCTGCTGCAAAGAAATCTGTTATTGCTTTATTTGCAAATGCTTTTATTCTGAAAATAATTGCCCAAAGATTTTTTGTGAAATAAGCCAAAAATGTCACATTTTGAAAATTAAGGTAAAGATTCTCGCATAGAAAAAGTTTTGGGGATTTGTAAAACAAAAACAGGTCATTTTACAAATGGATTAGTTTAGAAGAATCAACATTTATTCTCAAAAGGCATTGTCCTGTCAGAGTAAAATTCTAAAATGATTCTCAGAATAAAGCCAACTTCAAAAGGCATTCAAAGACCCACTAATAACCTCGTGAAAAAAAAGAAAAAAGAAACCTCAACACGAGTAATAAAAACAAAAACCCTGTCAGCACTGATCCAAATCAAATTTGGATTGAAGAAGTTAATTAGCGAGATAAATCCTATCTTGTATTTTGAATGGCATCGTTTTTATTTCAGAGATGAGAAATGTCCGCAGGCTCTAAATATCTTTGGCTAAAAATAAAAATGTGTAGATCCAGTTTTCTTTTTCTCAGTTTGAAAACTATGCTTAGCTTAGCGTAACAACCCACGGAAGAAAATGTATCCATCCTCTTTTTTGCAAAAGTTTTGATCCTCTTTATTTTTTAAAACCTACAAACATAATAATAATAGTAATAAATTCTTAAAAAAGAAATAGTGAATATTTTTCAAAAATTATTAATTTCCCAGTTTATCAGTTCTGCTGCATTCCGCTACATATACATATGTTCCGTATATCTACATTTATTGACCGTTATGAGTGTGTTTACCAACGACAAGCTTTTAACAAATCAATATAAACATGTATATTACTTCAGATTTATATTTAAAACACAAATTTAAGTGGACTTTAAGGAAACATTTGGCTCTTTTATAACTTAAAAGGGCAAACTGTGTACGTTTCCATTAATGTAAAAGTATTTCAAACGTCTGTCTGTCGTGTGCTGACTGGATCGGTAATTTACTCCTACCTCTCCACATAAAAAGCTTTCATGCCAAACTGCCTGTTGACATATATAATACTCTCCTCAAGACGCGTCCGCGCTTTTATTTCACCTTTTAACATTTCTGACAGTTTGATGATAATGAACAGAGGAGAAGATCTGGGTACTTGACATTAACAAGAAGAGAACAAAACAAACGAGCCGTGCCCACAGAATGTCGAGCTTCAGCTAAAGGCAGAAGATGTGTTATTAGCAAACAGGCTGTTAGAAAAACACACCGGGTTTGCATTTTGTTGCTGGAATCCCAAAAAATCCTCCTGATTATTGTATATTTGATGTTATTGAGTGTGCAACTGATTATATTTTCCTCCACCTTTTGGAAGTTTGCAAAATTCTTTGCTGATTTACTTCATGAATAGCGAATGCAGGGTGTAGCCAAAGACCTAGTGTTTTTTGGGGGGGGGTTTGTGCCAGCAATAAGGAATGCTTGAGTCTATATGGCAACAAATATATTTATATGGTAAGCAAAGGCTCTAGTTTCCTCTCTAATTTTCTGTTTAACCCCTAGATGTCAATAATATTGTATAAATCTCTACCTGTTTCTTTTCCTTCAGGGTGTCCACACTGTAAAAATGCCGTCCCTCACTTCACCACAGCAGCAGAACTCTTTAAGGAGGACCGCAAGGTTAGTTTTCCTTTTCACAATATTAAAACCATATAGTTGAGTGATGAGAAGTTATGTTATGAAAAAAAGAAGAAAAAAAAGTTGGCACCATTATTATTTTTCAGCTTTTTGTAATGTTAAACTGGAGGAAGTACAGTTCTGGGAAAATATATTTGCCCGCTTGCGAATTTCTTCTGTTCCCTTTTTTCTTTTGAATCATAAACAAGCTTTAATATCAGAGAGAGTTCGGTTAATATAAATATAATTCCACTGTTAAATCATCATAACTGAACAACAATGAGCAGAAATGGCATTGAATGTGAGAGTTCAAAGACAAAACCACTTCCAAAAACCATCTTGACGATTCCCAAGACGTTTGGTAAAATATTATAAAGACTGATGAGATAAATGCGTCTTGTTACATTTGATGTGAACTAAAAAAAACAAGAAAACATTTCAGGGAAAGAACACCACGCTAACATGAAGTTGGTAATGAATCTGGGGCTGCTTTAGTAGTACAGGAACTGGGTGACTTGCCTAGTTAGTAAAACAATGAATTATGCTCTTTTACCGGAAAGTCCTGACCTGTTGCCCTCGGTGACAAAATTGGTTATTTTGATTTACTGGCAGTTACTTTTTTCTTGTTTTCCTTAATAATGAAGTCATTATTTTAAATAAAAAAAAAATACATCTTTTTGTATTTCCTCAGCTTATCTTTAAAATGACTGATGGTTTTAAACATGGGTGTGATAAACTTGGCAAAATACAAAGCAAATTCTGAAGTGCAATAGTAAGAGTGTCTGAATATAAATGCTTCATTACATTACACATGATAAGGAATTACTGAACTGAACGACTCGGTTATAAGTCTTTACAGTGATTTTATGTGGTGTCTGCTGCTTTCTAGGCCTTATGTAGGAATTTACATTGCCTGGTCAGCACTCTGAACACTTTTAGCTTTCGAAATGGTTTCATGGTGCGTTCACACCAAACGCGTTACGCACGTCAAAAACACATCCTACTCTTCAAAGTCCGATGCGTGTGTACTTTGAATGCAGACGCTTGACATCATTCAAAGTCTATGTGGAGGCGCGTCAGACGCATCAGCTCCAGCCGTAGTTTTCTGTTGGAGGCTCTTGACACGTCAAACACTCCAAATGGTTCGAATCGTGCCGCAATGGACCTCAACACGCTTCCACATAGACTTTGAATGTTAACCAGACATGCCTGACGCTCAAAACGCGTTTGATGTGAACGCACCATGTGAGAAAAATCTAATCATTATTGAGTTCAGTTTAAAAGTTTTAATATAACAAGTTGAGGTCAAATCTTTTTGTTCCTAGTTTACATTGAAAACCTCAGAGACATGGAAGAACAGAAGCTGTTCCCACAGCTTACTTTTATTCCAAACAACTGGCTTTTCTATACTCTTACATTGACAACTTATGTAATTGCAGGTTTTTTATTATTAATCTGCACAAAAATCGAGTTCCACTCGAACGTAAACAAAAAGACATCATCATATGTTTTTTTTTAATCGTTCTAGTGCACAACATCGTCCATTCCTAATATTTTTCTCGACATGGCAGTCGGGAGAATGATCACTTTGTTCCACCCCGGGCCGTTTCATAATATGTTTTGCCCGTTTGGGGGTTTGAAGGTTATTGGAGGTTCATGCAGTCGCAACAGGATATGCTCATCTTTCATCGTCTCCATTCCGTCTCATTACTGTTCGTTCTGGGGCTTGTGTCCTTACGCCCTCCCTCTCGCCCACTTCTTCTCGTCGCTGTTAATAAGCTCGGACTGCCTGGGTTTATTTCCAAACCTTCCCAACTGCGTGACTCACCAGCTCTCGCTCACACACACACTCACACACACACACTGAGGAAACGAAAGGGACGTGTCTCGCAATTCTCATCGCAACAATCTATCATCTGAAACTGAGAGGGGGGGACGAAAAAAAAAAAAGAGTCGAATGTATTTTGGTTGTAAAGCTGCGTGAAGAGGTTTGACATTAATTGCTCGGTGAGCTCAGGCGATGTTATGATCTCATTTGTTGGCGTTTTTCAAAATCGTTGGCAGATGGCGTGAAACGGTGACATATCCTCTGCAACTTAGCCATGGATTTTTTTTTTTTGAGGCAATCCTTTGTAACATATAACTGAGACATTAACCATAAACAGATGAAACTGAAATGTTTTTATCCAAAGTGCTTACTGTTGTTCATCATACTCTAAATGCTGAGTTTAACCCTGACACACAGAGCTCTCCACACCTGTTGGCACCTTTTGGTGAAGACGTGTAAAAACCCCTAGAAAATCCAACCTGTGATTAACTTCATTTATTCAGTGGAAAACCAAAACAACTTTTGGCCCTGTAACCACTCTAAAAGTAAGCCTTTTTCAAATGTATGCTTTACTTTTAAAGTTGTTTCTCAGAACATTTAATTATTAATCCCAGACTTTCTGTTTAGCTGGGTCACATTTATGTTTTGACACAGGGCTTGTTTCTCTTAAACAGTCTTCAGATTTGTGAAAAATAAATACATTTTTACCTTGGAAAGTAAGCAGGATGAAAAAGAAATCTTCAACTCTTATTGTTACAGAAACAACCATTAGACAATGACTGATAAGCCAGCCAGTTGTTCAAAAAGTGATGCCTGAAAAAGATGCAATCTTTTAGCCATAACGTCATAAACACGTTGAGTTTGATTAACTCTACTGGGACTTTAACTGGAACTATGAGCTTTCAGGAAACTGAAAATTAGTCATCACGTGGTCTTTCAGCAAGACAATGAATGCTGCAACATGCACTGTACTACTAGTAAAAATTATAAATAAAATTGTTTAAAACATATCTATGTAGTCTTATCACATTTTACAAAAATGTACGTATACTACTACTCAGAAAAGTTAGGAATATTTGGCTTTCGGGCAAAATCTATGGAAAATGTACAAAGTTTAGGCTACAATGAGATCTTTTCATGGAAGTAGGGCATTTCAGGAGAAGCCTGCATTGGTGGTTTCCTTGTCTAACAATGTATTGAAGCAAAAGCCAACCAGCACCAGTGGTGGGTATACCACAACTAAAATGTCAGTCCCTCAATGACGTGTCACCCGCTCTTGACCATTAATTACATTTTGACAATGGCCTCTCATTTTCACAACGACTTGAGCGACCCTCAGGTCGTTGAGGTTGTGGGGTACAGAGTCGCGGACTCTGTACCCCACCCGCGGACTCTGTGTGTAGAGACACACCAGAGGTTCTCAGGTCTGGAGAAGGTTTGGGCCACTCCACTGGAGGTGCTCCAGTCTCCGGCAGATATTCCCTCATAGTGTCACCTCAATGAGATGGAGCACTGTCGACCATAAAATTAGGCTTGGGTTGTTCATGCAGGGACACAATGACTGGATTAACGATGTTGAGATTATATAAAGTGTACATGTAAAGTTTCAAGTGCATTTTAGGTTCATCCTAAAATTTCACCTGAAAGCCAAATAACCCTAACTTTTTATAATTAGCATGTACTCCAAAATTAACACAAGACACAAAGTTATCCGTCTTCCATGGCCAATACAAGTTAAGTCCTGTAGGAGACCTGTGGGATGAACGGGAAAAACACAGTGTCTGGATTATCTTAATAGATGAATCACCAAGGGTCCCTCTCTATTTGCTCCAACACTATGAATGAAAGAAATTGGTTGAAGAAATAATGACCAACAACATATAGAGATATGTCAATATTACAAGAACAAAAGAAAAAAAATGCTGAACAAAAAAATAAGTGTTTTCAAGGAAGCACAAATCGAGAATCTAATCTTCTTTTTTTCCCTCTTTCTAAGCAAATGGGGCTTTCTTATTATTATTTTAAATCTGGCATCTAGACACCGAAGCTACTTCAAACGTTTTGGCATTGCTTCACTGTTCAGCTGTGGGGTTTGGATCAGCTTCTTGATCCGAGTCCCACGGTGAAACGTACCAACCAGAGGACTACAATCTCTGTTGTTTGGACACAAAACTAGAAGTCTTGCTTTCTGCTCATCAACTCCCTGCCCCCCACTCAGTTGCCAGAGGATGTTTGAAGTCTTGGTAAGTCTGCAAAGTGAGCCTGTGTTTACTTGGCACTCTCCATTATTAATCAAGCCAAACCCCAGTGTATCACACCAAGCTGGTGTTGATCAGTCTATTAGTTGCCTTTGCCTGACTCACCAAAGACAAACACAGGCTTAGCTGCCGCTTTGAAGACTCAAACAATTAGAACAACCACGTTGTGCTGCGGTGCTGCAGAGCTGGAGCTGCGTGCAGGAGTTGTAATGACTTGTTTGTCTTTTCCCTCAAGTTTAAAGAAAGACTAAATTAAAGATTCACACTGGTTCAAACAGCTTGTTTTAAAAAAAAATCTCTCTACTCTAGCTGTAAGACAAAAACAGCATAATCAAAAAATCTGTTTTTTCAGGATTTGTCAAAAAGCATCTAACCTTTCTGCTGACAGTGCAGCTTTATAAGTAAGTCAGTGAACAGAGATGTGCCTGGTCACTATCTAAATATGGTGATTACTGGTAATTCGGCACAGATGCCTATTTTTATTCAACTGAAAGCTAACAAAACACCAAAGAAAATTAACGTTTTCAAAGTTAGCAAAAGTTAATTAGCCAATTAGCTATGATATTAGCGCCTTAGCTGAACATGGCTGTGCTTTGTTCTAAACATCATCTCTAGCTGTATGTTTAAAGTTGTTGTCCTGCTGAAAAGTGAACCTGTACTCCCAGTCATTTAAAATCTCTAGCATGTTTTCTCTCAGGATTGTCTTATTTTAGCTCATTTGTTCTTCACATCATCTCTTACTGCTTCCTAGTCGTGGTTGAGGAAACGCCTACCCACAGCGGCATGCAATCCCAATAAATTACAAACAAAATTGGCTGTAAGTGTGACAAAATGTGTAAAGGTTCCAACTGTATGAAGACTTTAGTAAAATGCTAACAGTTTGATACTTTTAACACTGGAAGAGAATCGTGGCGCACCAAGTTTCAAGATTCCTTCTGTTTCTTTTAAACACTGATGCGATCTAAGAACAGTTGTTCCTGTGAATGCACACACACACTTTTCAACAGTGTGAGATAAGATGTGCCAAGATGTACTATAATCCCAGAACAGGGGAGATGCATTGCCTTCCCGTGAAATCACTATTCTGAATCAAGTTTAAATGAATCAAAGGGAGTATGTGTTACACCGCCTTTATCAAAGTTATGTTCTCTTTCTTATCAGATACTACCTGGTGCACATCCATGTCTGCTCAGCATACGCGTTTAGCTTTGCTCAGACTCTTATCTCTACGTGTATCGGCCTGCGCCCTGGTGTATTGCCGGGCGGATTGAAACCAGGCCAACGGGTAATTTAGCAATGCAGTAAAATTGCTTGATGTGGGAGTCCTCTGTCACTTGAAGATGGATCAATAACGGAATTAGCTGGAGCCCTTTGAAGAACAACAGCTCTACAACTTCATTTTCTCCTGTCAATTCGCCACAACTCTGATTGATTGCGCAGGGTCAGAGCAGACGGATGGAGCCTGTAGTTACGGTACGAGCGTTTGTTGTCTCTGCCTCCGCCCGCTGTTCTTTTTTTGTGGATCTCAAGCAGTCCCGACTCGGAGGTGTTTGGAGACGCAGAGGACGTCGCGATGCGAAAGCAGTCGGGCTGATCGCACGACAAACTTACCCAACACTTAGCAGCATTTCTAATAAACCTATTTCCACTTGAGCAACCAACTGTCAACCAGTAGTTGTATTTGCATAAAGAAGCAACAAATCTTGCAATGCCCAAACACAGAATTTGTCACATTACAGAAGGTGTGCAAAATAAATTCTGCAGCATTTTGTTGTTATGCACGAGCGGACAGGCAGGAAGCGATAATTTCACAGTGACAAGTTCAATGCGTAGCCCTCGGCATCCTGAAAGAGGTGACATTTGCGCTGTCCAAAAGGACTTCCTGAGTGAGCGATGTATCAGTGAGTCGGCATTTACGCCTCATTGGGATGGCTTGTCACTAATCGATTCAACATCCACGCAACATAAGTCTCCCTTGTTGTTGTTGTTTTTTTTTTTGCTGTCTCACATGGATTGTTGTCAGATTTTTATCTTGCACATTCAGTAAATGGAGCACCAGGCGACTTTACAAACAAATAAAAGGAACAGGGAGTCTATATATTTAATAAGGTTACCTTGCCACCTCTGTCAGAGCTGCTGAATAGAATTGATTACTCCTTTTACACACACACACGCAGGCACACGCACACACTTTTAAAGTATTAATATGAAAATTGTGTTTCTTCTTCATAAAAACAAACTTTAAATCAGCACAGAAATGAAACATGAGCAAGTCAGTGTCAAAAAGTGACGCATAGTTGCTTGCTAAATTAAATGTTTTTTGTACCACTTTACATCGACAGAATGTTGACTAAGATGACTCAACTATTCTTTTCAACTATACATTTTACTTTTTTCAATTATACAGTACAGACCAAAAGTTTGGACACACCTGTGTCCAAACTTTTGGTCTGTACTGTATGTACAACTCTGGAAAATCGAAGAGCCCACTGCACTGAACCTTCTGGTTATTCCACCAAATGTTGATTTCTGATCTCTTCTTGAGTTCAAACATTAGTGTTGTTGTTTCTAAATGAATATGAACTTGTTTTCTTTGCATCATTTCCAAAGAAAATGATGCTGTGTCTTTTTTGTTATTTTGTCCATTTCTCATTTTCTGCAAATAAACACTAAATTTATGGAATTTCTTAGACATGATGTTAGTAGTTCACAGAATAAAAGAACAATGTTCACTTTACTCAAGCATATACCTATAAAAAGGAAAATCAGAGAAACTGATGATTTAAGTCTTCTTTTGATTTATTCCAGAGCACACACTAACATGTTATTGTAATATTAAAATATATTTGTGTGGTCTGAATTTTCTGACCATTAGCGTTGCTTTCATTTAGATTGTTTATGCTGCTGTGGACTGCACAAAAGGACTGAACCATGACCTCTGCAAGCAGGAAGGGGTGGAGGGCTACCCAACGTTCAACCACTACAACTACGGCAAGTTTGTGGAAAAATACAACGGAGATCGCGGGGTAAGCTCCGTCTTTGGTCTCACCAGTGTCTTAACACACTCATCTGAATCACAGCAGGCTTTACTGGATGGATGTCACAATTAGAGCTACTTTATTAAGTGAACCAGTTCATCCTGCAGCAAAGCAGACCCACAACATGACGCTGCCACTCCCCTACTTCCCCAAAAAATGTAACCATGGCCATGAAGCTCTAATGGTTGCACTTTAATTTCATCACCCTATAATTTTAAAGACCTATATGTTTTTAAAACAGAACTCCTGTATCTATTTTTGCATGATGCTCCCGGGTTTCCCCAAGTGTTTTATAAGCCTGGCGGGCCACCAGGCTTTACTTGTGCCCCCGCCAGGTTAGCCTTTACAGTTGGTGTCCAGGTATTAATATTTCAATCTTTTAATATCACATGACTGTCTAGTGATTTTTTCAGATTTTCTGTCAACTTAAAAAAAATTTTTTACTCTAAAATGCTGGATGAATGACTGCTCTGGCTAACAACCACCGGGCTTAGCAAGTTTTCTGCTGGAAACCTTGTGCTCATGTATATAATAGCACAATTCATTGAGAGAAATGTGGTATTGGTTACAAAGCTATACGCCGAATCTCATGTAAATTAATGTGAAAATATCAGCTTAAATGAATTATTTATGGCAAAAGCTGTTAGAGCGGATTGCCTTGGCCATGTGCAGAGCTCCAGCCGAACTTTAAGCGGATCATTAAATAAAGGGCAGCTGAGACAATGGCAGGTGGATCTTAATATTTCTGATTTGGCAAAGCAGAGGAAGCTGTAACCTAGCACGGCTGGGTACCTTCTCATCGTGTGGGCAGGCCAGCTTGAAGTAAAGCATAATGACAGAAGATTGAATTACAAAGTTACAAAGACTCATTAATGCACTGAACTCTGGGAAGTCTTAACCTGAACTGAACTTTTCTAATCATTCTTTCACTTTGCAGGAAGCAGGCTTCATAGGATTCATGCGTAACCTCAGAGGCCGCGACCAGGAGAAGGTGGTGAAGAGGAAGGAGGAGCTCTGAGAGGGGGGGGGGGCGCATAGGAAAAGCAGGGCCGGGGAGGGCAATGCACTGTGACCCTTGAGTTTGGCAAGGGCCCTTTCGGCACTGAAGTGGGAGACTCAATGACCTCAGCGAAAGGCTATTTTTTTATACCATGGTGATCTCATTTGTAATGATACCAACAGAGTACTGACCAACCACTTGAGACTTCTTTCTTATGAATATTTTGATGGGCACAAAATAGATTTAAAAGAAAAAAAGTTTTTTTTTGTTTGTTTGTTTTTTTGCCCAATCACTGTGACTTGAACATGTTAAAAGCTACACCCTATCTATGCAAAAGTGAGCCCTGCTTCTGCCTGTGGGAGTCTGTGCGATCTGACCGTGGTGGACGATGCATCTTCCGTCGCTACGCAAGAGGGTTTCATCTGATTCTTTTCAACCTGGCACTGTCTTCACAGATGATCCATGCTGATTTTTTTTCTTTTTTCATGTTATTTAGTGCGTCACTTTCTTTTTTTTTTAAGATCATTTAGAATAAGTAAGTCACGTGTTTCCATTTAATTATCCATTTCTGCCTGAATCCAGTTCAGGTTGGTGGTGTCATCAGGTTGACATTTTCCCAGGCCTTTAACAAGGACCAATAGAGAGACATGTAAGGTAGCTGAGATCCAAATCATAGTTTTTATAAGGTTTGTTGTTCATCTTCTAGAACCTTCAAGTGAAAAACAAAAGAAAAACATTTTTAGCTGTACAATCAGTAATAATCCAAACTAGGCAACATGGGGACTAACGGGTCAATGTTCTGTCTCTGTCTCCAAAATGGTAGCCTTTTAAAAATTGAAGAATGTGAATTATCTGAAACAGCAAAATGACGAAAATAAGTGGAAGAGAGTCGGAGGCCTGGTGTGACTGCAACTTGAACCAGTCCGGGTAACATAATCATCTATTTATCACTCACAGCTGTGCTGATATTTTCTCTCTGGCTTTTCGGTTTGCTGCTCGCTCATAACGAGGTTTCATGAATATGCTAACAAGGTGGAGGGCTCCTTTACATTAGCATAGAAGCTACCAAAGGTTTCGGGGTTTAATTATGAAAGTTACTTTTTTTGACGTTCCTTTGCAGAAGTATTCGCTGCCTTCGAACATCACATCAACATTCAACACGCTTTCTTGGGCATTTTATTATAACAGAAAGTAATAAGTTGTGAAGTGGAAGGAAAATGATGCATGGCTTTTCAACATTTCTTAAAAATACAAATCTGAGATTGAATTCTTTATCTTTTTTGGGGGGCAAAGTCACTCTGGCTCAGTCAGACTGGATGAAGAGCATGTGTGAACAGCAGTTAAGTTTTACCACAGCTTTTCTGTTGGATTGAGCTCTGGACTTTGACTGAGCCATTGTAAGAAACGAATATGCTAACTATTCTTCTAAGACTCTCATCTTGCTAGAAGGTAAACATCTGCCCCAGTCTGCCTCCAGCTTTCCTGTCCCTTTAGAATAAGATTATCCCCACAGCATGATGCTGCTGCCGCCGCCGTGTTTCACCATGGGCGCCACCTCTACTTCTGAAAAGGACACAGCTTCCGTGGCGCGTCAGGTGTGGCTTTTAAAGGCAATCGGGTTGCACCGGTTTTTATTTAGGGGCATCATATTATACGCGCACACCAAGTCTTCCAGGTGTTATTAAACCATAACCGTGTATCATTTTTGCTACACTTCTCAATTGTTAGTCTGCTGCATAAAATCAAATGAGCAGTTTTTACACTTGTGGCTGTAGCATGAGTGAATGTGGAAAAGAAACGAAAGCGCACAAATACTTTTGCAAGGCGATGTGTCACAGGTAGTGATTCTATTTAGATCTTACCGTGAAGTGGATCTAAATGCAGAGTTGGATCCCTTCAGACCTAGTACTCGAGCAGGATCCGTTCCCCAGGATCTTCTCGAACACATCTAGACACTCATCCCCCCCGCTGTTGCGTCTCGGCATCAATTTTGATTCATCATTAATACCTTTTTATCTCGAAAATCATTCTTTTTTTACTTTGTTTGTTTCCCAACATTCGAACTCCTGTCTGTTGCTCCGTTTGTGTTTATTAATAGAAACCTTTTTCCTTCGATACAAAGACGATTCTCAGGGATAGTGTAACACAGTTAAAAAGGGAATGCACTTACTTCTTTCCAGCTGAATCATTCTGAGCCCTTAGGCCACCGTACTAAATATTGTTTACATTTGTATCTCAAAAACACACGTTTCATTTGTTTTCCCCTCTTTTTTTTCCTTCGTAAATCGATCAAGGCGTGTTGGTAGTAGAGGTTACTGAACCCTTTATTGTAAAAAAAAAAACAACAATATTTTTGAATAACTTGTTCCAGTGGAAATGACTGAAATGTTCTGGCTGGAACCAAACACGTTTTATACCCAGTTGTAATTTCATCGTCTGCGTGAACATCCATGACTGTTTTATGCAATGGGGTGGAAAAGGACATGCCGCCGTAATTAAGGTGGCGTCCTCATCTCATTAAGCAACAACTGCCTTTCATTCATCTTTCCACTGGTTTACGTTCAGCAGCCGCCCCACTGACAGTGTACGTTTGTTGAATAATTGAGGTTTCTTCCCAAAGCTATTCATGTTCTGTGGGTATTTTTCGCAATTTATGCCAAGAAGTCATTGTTGCCTTTTGTTGATTTTTTTTATTTGTTTGTTTTTTCTTTTTCATCTGTGCCCAGCCATATGTACAGTTTTGACCCTTGCAGTAAGAAAGTAAAATAAAGCCAAACATTTCCAACATGTTGTTTTACCTTTCTATGGAATGAGTTGTTCTTTTTGTAAAGCGTTTGCATGATGTTGGCATTTTTAGTTTGTTTTATTTTTTTGTCTAAAATAATTCGGCGAATATTGAAGGAATTGCTTGTGAATTTGGTATTGGCCTTTATTGCAGCAGGAAAAATAGCAAAGTGGAGCCAGACTGTCAGAATGACCTTGTTGGGTCGCTGAGCTAATGGACCGTCCTGGTTGATGCAGGTTTCTCCTTGTTTTTGTTTTCTTCTTTTTCATCCTTAGAATCTTTAAAAGTTGAAGCAAATCGACCAGATGGAAACATACGTGTTGCTGATGTATCTGATACATTCCAAAAAAGCTCATCAGAGTAGATGGTGTCGGTTCATAGAATGAAAGTGAAATGGTTTGACTTCATAGTTTAGATGCATTTTGTATACAAGGAAATCAAATTAGGGTCTTTTAATTTAATTTCTTCAGTTTTTGTTTAATACAAAGCTGCATTAAAAGTGTCAACTTTGCATTATTCTATAAATAATGACACTTTTAATGCAAAGTTGCATTCAAATTTGCATCGAAAGTCAATTAAAATTGCCGACTTTGCATTAAAAAAGTCATTATTTGCCAAGTGACACTTCATAACAGTCATAGACATTGATGAAGACTCCTTCATGTTCATGACAGTGTCATGTCAGTCTTATGCACACATTGTCAAATAAAGTGTTACCAAATATGGTGGAGGTAAAGAATTCCTTAAGCTATGATCACATCAAATTGAAAGTTTGCATTGATGCATCTGAATTATTTGATTGTGCATGCATGTACTATATATGTAAATATATTTGTTTGTTTACACTGTCAGTGCAAATGACGCCGCCGTCTTCCTCACACCTGCCACTTTCTGCATTAAAACACTGTGGATATTCATCAACCTGTGAGCTGCAGCACACATCAATCATCCACTTCCCCCCGTCTCTCTGGCTCCCACACGCATAATCACACCCACACACACACTTAGCCCAAGGGTGGGTTGTGTAGCATTTCCCTTCAGGCTGACACATTGTTGTGCTCTGGGGAGATTGCAGAGGAGGTATGCGTGAAGGACGAGGCCACTAACCATCTCTGTGCTGCTGTTTTCATTTCCTTTGTCACTTTTTTTTCCTTTCCCGTTTTTTTTATTTTTAGTTTTACATTTGAAGAGAAAATTGATGCAAATTGAAGAAAATGCTGATGCCAGTGAATAGCCTATTTTAGATCTGAGTGGAGCACTAAAACTTGGCAAGCCATAGATAAATAGTATTTATTATTCATTTTTTTGTGTATTACGACCCTAACCTAAAAAAGAAAAAGTGCCACCACATCAGAAATGTTGAAAATTTCTGCTGGTGTTTAGTGATGAAACCAGATACTTGGAGAAGCATTGTAACTCTAAAAGACTTTAGAATAGACTCTTTATAATAAAGGTAGTAAGGTTATCCATTTGTAATGATCTATTTCCAACATTAATTTCTTTTCTAGCTTTGTTGCATGGGGTATTTTCTTTCATTTCACCTGTTCAATTATACTTTCTATTTAAATTGCTTTAATTTTAGTTTGATGTCTGTAACTGCATGGTTTTCATCTAACATTACACCAAAAAAATAAAATAAGCCTCAGAAGGCATTTAACATCCTCAAACAAAAAGTTAGTGAAAATGCAAAAAGAGAGATTCATAGAATGTAAATAAAACAAAATTTTGTTATAAATAGTAATTGGGATATTTTGCGTGTTAATGTGAGGGTACTCTTAAATTATTTTAACCTGGTAAAGAACATGATTTCTAATGTTGTGGTGTGTAAGTTCAGTTGTCATGCAAGTGGAATGTATGAAGATCAAGTCATACGTACAGGGGCATCTTAGAAATTTGGAATATCATTGAGAATTTAATTCATTTCAGTAATTCAAATCAGAAAGCGATACTCATTTTGCACAGAATAATTCTTAAAGCTCTTGTTTTATTTCTGACAGTTATGCCTTACAGCTAAAGGAAACTCAATATTAAACATTGTTGCTATAAAATGGTTCTTTCTGATTTAAAAAAAAAAAAAAAGATTAGCGTTGATCTTTAGAGCTTTATATTATAAAGTTAATTAATGCTTCTAGTATGTCTTGCATTCCTCTTCCTTTTTCATATTGAAAAAAAAATAACGAATTTAAGCTACTTAAAATTCAACATTATATTATCTAACTAATTTTAAAAATGATTTCATTGTGTTGTGTTTTGCATGTCTTTGGCTTGCTTCCTTTTTTTTTACCCATAATGCAAAGCGAAGCAGCCACGTAAACGATGACGTTCTCACGTCACAGCCTGCTAGCTGCCTGTGATTCCTGTATGCGTAACATGCCCAGTGCAGCCTATTAAATATAACTACATGATGCAAAACTTCTTCAGCAGGTACAGTTTTTGTCAAACAGCTCTGTCAGTTTCTGTGAGATGTGAATTCATTCTACTTTGAGGCTACAGCAAACCAAAGTAACTAACTGTTAGCTCCCGGGCTAGCCGATCCTACTAATGTTGTTAGCTCCCTTGCTGCTACCTTCCTTTTTCTTGTAGTCTGAGTTGATATTTTAGAATACATTAAACTGTTTTAGTTCTTGTAATTCGCCAGTTCTTCAGGTATTTGATTTATAGCTCTGTGAAGTCCAATAATGATACAGTTAATTTAATGCAATTGGCTTTTAGCGTTAGCTGCCCTTGCTATGCTCCTACTAGTTACTCCAGAGTCTCTTTTTGTCAAACTCAAACGTAACTTTAAATTGCAAAAAAATGTGAGGTTTAATGTTTGATTCACCAAGAATGAATGCAGTCAGTGTTTCACATCACTTCCTGTCAGCCTGCTCTCATTCAGTCGTGGAGCTCTCCGTGGTTCTGACGCAAAGGGAGCACCCCACCTCCAGGTTTTGGTTTTAAATGGCATTAGAATGACCCACTACACCTGAAATGACCCACAAAAGGATAACTGAGCAGCATATTAGTTGAAATCAGTCCTTGGTTGACTGTGGGGTTAGATTAGATTTTAAAAAAAGTCTTATTTTTGGGTACTATGCTGTTGTCGCTAACGAGTATTTTTAACACCAACGGATGCTAATAAAGGTAAGTAACCACAGGTGTGTTAATTAGCATGTGTCGTCTGTCGGAACACATTTAATATACTAGTTTTTTAAAAAAAGTTTAACCTGTACTGTTCTATGTTTCACCTAAAATTTGTTCAACCCCGCTCAGCTGGAACAATGTACAAGCTAGTAGCATTTTTGTAGTAAAAAGAAAAAGTCAAACAATAACAAATTTAAATTGCTTAACATAACTTCACAAAATAGAAAAACACAACTGTATTGATTACTTTTTTCTAAAGCTATCCAAAAAGAAAATAGCCTTCACCTTACCCCATTTAAGATATTTGTATAATTGTGTACCCCTCAGCAGGGTTTCTTGATATTTCTTAGTTGTTTATGGAGATTCATCCATCAATTGTCATTTTGAAGATTCTAACTTTAGGGTTGAAGCTACAAATTTTACTCGCTGTTTTACATCCGTTTACAGCAAACCAGTGGGACAGCCTCATCTGTAAAATGTCGACGGTGTTGTTTGCCTCTGTGGTTCGCGTCGCGGACGGCCTGCCTCTCTCAGCATCCACCGACTACGAACAGGAGAAAGACCTCCAGGAGACGAAGAGGCATCTTAAGGGTCTCTCCAAGAAGCTCAACCAGTTCCCTGACCGCTGCACACTCAAGTCCGGGCCGTACAATGTGAAGTACGTCCTGTTCTGTAGCATTTCTGTAAATGATATTATATTTAAGAGGTAACGTGCTTTTGTTTTTAATGTCAACTTTCAATAAGTAGGTGGGAAACATTATGCAGTCAGTTGGCGAGTCTATAAAGTTCAATATGAAACAGCAGTTTTGATCATTCAGTCTATAGTGATCGGGAACTGTGTCAGTTTTCCTACTTCTTTCTTGTTTTTCTTTTTTAAACTTTTTTATTGAGTGATACCGTCTAATGCGTGTAAATCTAAAGCCTGGCACCATTCAGGCTTTCAGTTTCAAAGCATTATTTCTGAAAGCCCAGCTGGTGCTCTTGGGAAAGCCTTTGAAATGCTTTTAAGCAGTGTTTGTTCAGCGCCAATTAGCGATGATAAGAAACAGGACATGACCTTAAGGGGAATGAGACAGTTACACCTTTCAGCAGCAAGAGCTTCCCTTTGATTAGACTCTCTTTAATTTATTTAAGCCTGAAGCATATGATGACTGAAGTGAAGGTCAGAATGACGCTTAGTTGTTAGAAATCACTACTTAGTCTGTTTTTGTGATGTCACGACCATTCAGACGCTTTCATGTGACATTTGATGCATTAAAATCGCTAGAGTCTTAAAGCTAAATTAATTTTTTTATGCGTTAACTATATTAGAACATAAAACAGATCTGACAGGATTAAAGGATATCCTAGTATTCGATTATAAATTACTTTAAATAAGTTCTCTTATGCAGGTTTGTCTGGTGCGGAAGCGTTGCAGATTTCACTAGTTATACAAGGGCTTTTGCTTGCCTTTTTGCTTTTAAGTTTTACTTAGCCAGATGTTATTGATTTTTATGATGATTACATTAGTGAAGGTGATACATGCCATCTGTCCAAAGACATTTAGGTTATTGAATGGTGATGCACCAACTAACACTGAGCATTAACGTTTGAATGGCTTCCAAAGCTGGAAAAGGCCAAATCTTGATTCATTCATTCATTCATGAACAGTAGCCGTGTCACGGGTCAGTCATAAAGCAAATGCATGTCGGTTTTCATTTTTACCGCAGTGTTATTATTGAGGCTGCCACCTCTTTTCATAAACTAACAGGTATTGATGGGGAAAAGTCTAGCTAGCATATGTGGGTAAGGGTTTATTGGGTTGATAACTATAGATCTATAGTTGATGCACAGATGGTAAGTTGGTAAGTTTTACTGATCTACTTAAATCAGTGAATGACAGAGTAAGGAGTTGTTTTATGAAATTTTGTGCAGGATCGGGGGGTGATCGGATCGGTGATAAAAAATGACAACAAGCCGGTCCGCTAGAATAAATGGCGTTTTTATTCCCCACAGATTACGGCACTGTATATGCTAGAACAAATGTGTCGTTTTATTCCCCACAGTATACAGTCAAAGCTCATTCACTCAACAACACGTGATGCATAGTTACTTTCAGTTTCTCTTACCTTGACACGAGACTGGGAAGCCGACAGCCTGGGCAGAGCAGTA
>CAEFZY010029500.1:0-37367 GCA_903066815.1 Brachyrhaphis roseni | reverse complement strand
CACATTGTGGGAGAGTCCTATATATTGTGAGAGCTTGCAGCTCCAAATCAGAACTCATTGCAGGTACAGCTGTTGTGCTGTGCTGTGCTGTGTTTTCTCCGTTTGCAAACGTAATAAAGATTTTTGCTCTTTGCCATTTGCCAGAGTCTCAGCCTGATCTGTTACCATACAGAGAGTTTTTTTTTGTCTACACGTGATTACGTAACATTTTTATTACTTTTCAACCTATGTCAAAGTGTGCTTTACTAGGTTCTCTAGGATGCAAATGCAAGCAAAAAGGCTAGGAAGTTAAGGTTGGTTACTTTAACTGCAAAATCCATGGGAAATGGAAGTACACCATTATGCAATTATTTTTATTTTTGCCTGCAGTAACAAACAAATAAGAGAGAGAGCTCTGAGCGCTGTCATGTCATAGGCTGGAATAGTGTAAATATGACAAATCCTGAGCATTCCTTTATGGATTGCTGTTTCACAGAGAAATGTACACTTGTTCCAATAGCAAAAAGAGAAACAAATTTTAGGATGTTCTTTGCTGTGCGACAAGTATGTAAAATTATGGTGAACAAAAACTGTTTTTAAAGGACATCTGTCAATACTGACTATGAAAGTTATGACCAAAGGAAATGGTAAGACCCCACTCATAAGGAGTACCAGTCTGTGTACATACTGTATGGGTACATACTGTTATTATACACAGAATAACAGTATGTGTATTAGCACCACAGGATTGCATAGAATAAAACAAGGGTCAGAAATTGATTAAATTATTGAGTACACGATGTTTAAAAGAATTTGTAATGCATAAAATATTTAACCTATTTACTTAAAAACGGATTCTACGCTTTCAGAAAAGGATTGCAACATTCTTGGCTCATCCTAATATTGTGCATCGTCTCATCTTGTGAGCTGGATGTGTCATCACACCCCTTGTTCCCGCAGAACATTAAAACTTCTCTATGAATCTATAAAGCAACGCCTGAAAACAAATCAACTTTGTAATCATAGTAAGGGAGTTGTTATTCATTAGTACTTGATATTTCATTTTTATGCTCTGTCTGTAAATAAAGCACTGTCTGAGAAGCATGCTATATAAAAAATTCTTACACTGAGTTTTTTTTTTTCTTAAGTAGAGCCTTTTAATTCAAGATCATAAGATCAATTAATCAATCATATACTTTTTAGTTTATCTACTGAATCATCAACCCGCCAAAATCTACAGATTAAAATTTGCCTAAATGCTTAAATCTGACTCATTTATATGATGAATTCATAATGACACTAAATGAAATTACCTAAATTTGATGGTCTGTTAGGTAAGACTGTCTAATCTAATTACTAATGACCGTATTTTTGCTTTACAGGTTTATGCAGATCCATATGACTTAGTTTTACCATTTTGTAGCTTAAATTAGAGCTAATTGTTCCAGCACATTTTTTTAACCTGTAGTATATCCTAACTTGTAGCAATTAATGTGTTTGGAAAGTCTCTTCTTAATCTCTGGTGTAAAAGCAGTTTCTGTAAAGTTTTGGCTAAGATGTCAATTATGTTCTCAATTACAGGAAATAGAAGTGTTTTTCATTTTATGGTTTACTTTGAAGCAGTTGGTCAGACTACATGATAAAGAATGAACAAAGGTGATTAGTTAAAACATGGATGAAATTAGAGCCATGACAATCCCCACAAATCAAGCACAGCATATTAAACTTAAGGGAGTCAGAAAAACAGAACAGAAAAATCACAACTAGTTAAGACTGACAAAACACAATTGTGACATTAGTAAAACAAAGGAGCGAGATTAGGTTGAACACCTAGATAACACTTATAGATTATATGCTGTACACATAAGAAAATACATACACACTGTACCGAGGTCAGAGGCATGTTTAAACAAACATTGAATAAGTCAATTTGTTCAGCTACTGCATCCAATGTCAACACTACTTGGTAGTGCTCTAAATCTCCCACTTTCTCGGACAGGAAAATCAGACCCAGATCTAAAAGGCTCTAATCCTGCAGCCTTAGTCATCTCATGACTACACCATAATTCCCTAAACCCTCACTGAGCCAAGTCCATGACCGATCTGCATCTGCTTAGCATCAACAATGACCTATCCGTGTCACAAGGCGCGCCGCTCTGCACAATAGAAACCACTTAACCACATGGTCTTAAACACATGCAGCTGATACAATACAAAGGATTTCTTTTGACTTTTAGTAATCTGTCGCTCCAATAAGCTGACTTTCACCCCATTTAATCACAGCACAGCCGTGACTGTCACAAGGTTCCGTCTTGGGGGTTTAGCACATAAAGGTATGGTAATTCCAACGCACAGGCAGACATGACATGGGAGCAATAAAATGTTTTGTCCAAAAAACAAAAAAGCTTAAAAAAAAATCACAATTACAAAGAAATGAAAAAATATTTTTTTTACACTGCTTTCCAAGGTCAGCACAACTGTACACAAGCAATCTTTTTCAAATAAAAATCTTTATCTGGCAGCTGCATTGTGCCATATAGATTTGTGGGATAGCCTGACCGTTCACAGAACTCAATTTATTTTATTGTAAAGCCTTTTCAATACTGAGAACCTGCCAGGAATTAAAGCAATGTTTAAATGGCAAGTCAAATGCACTGACTTGCCATGACTTGTGGTTTTATGTCACACTTTCCTGTAACATAAAAAAAAAAAAAAACATACTGAAATTTGTCCAGAGGCTGCAATTTGAAAATCATACCATGTTAATCATGACAAACTGCTGATATGTACTCTCTTCTTTATTTTAATTGAGATTTAGTAATGTAATCTTATGTTTTAATGACTTTCCAAGTATTGGCACAGGCTGGTGAATACAACATTTCTAACTGATTGATATTAGGAGTTTCTGACAAAACCCAGCTATGTTGTTGGTCTATTCCAGGAATGTCTGATGTGGACTTAAAATTTCATTGTAATATTTTGTGGTTTTTGCTGCGATTAGTATGAAAGAGACAACAAAAGGAAGCTAAATGAACATGGCACTGCATACACTCGGAGTCCTGCAAAGATAAATGCTACTATTAAAAATAAGCTCCCCATTATTAACCTCATAATAAAGGCAATCAGTCATATTTCACAATCTATTGATGCATTTACTTACATTTCAAATGTACTTATATTTATTGATCTATTGTTTTATTTGATATACCTTTGGGCACCAACACAAATTGAATCATGGAGTATGCTTTATGTTTTTTAGTTAAAACACTAAAAAGAAAGGAATATAAGTTGAGAGAGGTTAAGGCCTGTAATTCTCACTACAAAAGGCTTTTAAATGAGTTGAATGTTGATTCAAAAAAACCATCGCGTCTGTGCTTAGCAACAACCAGTTAAGATTATCGAAAGTAGAAGGTTTGATACATAGTAAAAGCCTAAACAATTTTGCAGTTAATCATCGGCACATCTTTTTGTGCTATCATTGGGGAACATGAGCTTATAGTATCAATGTCCTGTAAGTAATTTACTTACTGTGGTTATGAGATTTTTTTGTTTTAGAACGCTAACAGCATAGAAATGATGAAAAGATTTCTATCCTTTCTAGAAAGCTTTATTTACTGACGTCTTTGAGTTGAGTTTTGCTCTTTATTCCTAGGTGGCCGTCTATTGTGTACGTCTTGAAATATGTCCAGTCAACTTGACTTAAGCATGACTGGAGCGGCACTCATGTAATTAATTGCATTAATAAGCAATTAATAATATCTGGGTTGTACAAACATGTTTAATGGCACGGTGTTGATTACTGTGTCACATTTGAATATAATGGTGACGCACACCTTCGATAAAGCTTAGCTGATGCTGATGTACGCTACATAACATGAAGCATTTGATCAAAAATTATTTCTGCAGTGGTGACAGAAACCACAGATGTAATGCCAGCAAGCCTCCAGTCAACACAGCTGGAACACACTCGGCTTGAATAAAGTCACAACAAACAAATAAATAATGCAAATGGCCTCAGCTCAACTTTCGATTACAGTTTGTATTGCTCAGCTCCTTTTGGTGTAAAGAAATACACTCAATATTGAGTAAACTAATAATTGGCCACAGTCAAAGTCAATACTATTTGTTCTTCAACCCAGTCTTGTGACATCTGATGTATTTTCCCTGGAATTCTTTGTTTCTAGAACTTGGCTTTTGTTCAAGATCAATACTTCCTAAAGGTTAATCAAAGAGATCAAACACTGATATCAGCTTAAAACAAATACAAAAAAGAAATGGATTAGGCATGGACTGGTAAGAAATTATGACAGTATGATAACCTTCGGTATCACGATTGCAGCTGTAAAATGTGTTATTTCCATTTTCTTTACCATGTTTTGATGGCTGATCTTAACACTTTGACACGACCAGTTCCTGTCAAAGCCACTGCTCTTAATTTGAATTTAACTGGAACTTCATAGTCATTGATCACCAAAATCTCCATAGTCGTAGCCAACTTTTACCATCTTTGGAAGCTGTTTTTAGATCAGAGGTGTGATGCTGAGATTTCTTTCTTCTCCTGTGTGCATGTTCATACTTGATTGCTTGATTTGTGGCACATAACACAATCAAGATATACTGATAAAGTTTACATCTAACTGCATTTCCACTGCTATAATAGCTAGGACAAATCAGGTTATACTGCACGACCCCAGTCATCTTTTTATTAATGTAATGTCCAGCTGCATCCAACCGATGGGACTTGACCTACACCTTATCTTTGACCAGACACACACACACACACACACACAAAAAAAAAAAGCTTACACAAAAGAAACCGTATGGTGGGACATTTTAGTGGTCTTGAAACTGTGACTTTTTTATATCATGGTGTACATTCAAATCAGTAACCGGCCCATGCCTAGTTGGGATAGTTTCCTTTAATACCAAGTCCCACATAGCGATTAAAGGGACAAGACCATTAAACTCAATCTGGTTTACATTTAATTAATGAAATCTCATGATCAAGGAGAAAATTAACTTCATTATTTGATTAGTTATATTTGTACTGGCACACAGAATGAAAACTATGACTAATATGTATGAGGACAACTGCAGTGTGGAAGTGACACACATTAATAGAAGAACAAGAGAAGCAAACAAAACTTAAACCAACAAAGGAAAAAATACCCTAACCAAGAAGTTGCTGCATTAGATTAATATAGAAGTTTTCAAACATTATTGTCACTTTCTGGTGTTATGACCACATTGTCATTTTTATAATCACAGCAGCATGATATACTAGTTCCCTGCAAATAGTTCCCATTTGGATTTCATCCATTTCACTCCTCTACAGGTGGTGGAGATGAAATGGGGAGTTTACTACCTCTGATATCTGACACTGAGCTGCTGATCTGATAATGGTGGTCTTGCTGTGCCGTATCTGCCCTTCCCCACATGGGAAAACAGAGAGGTTGGCAGTAAATCATAACGCAAGCTTACAACCCACAGCGTCTCTTCTTAATGTGTGAAATAGCATCAGTGGAAACTGAAACACCATGAATGATGTGGAAGGGTAAAAAAAGAGAGAGAGAAAGCACACTGCAGTTGTGCCTGTCTCCTCAGCTTCTCACTATGCACTTGGGTCCAAATCATTTCAGGCATCACTACCCACGAGTCTCTTATCAAATAATACTGAGAAGCTGTCCAAAAGTTTCCGTTGTGCGTGTGAATGAAATCATGTTTTCCGAGTGATTATTAAGTTATGACAGGGATGTCCTGGGAAAAAAAAAAAAAATCTTTTTCTTTTGATGAAATCCCATTTTAATAATTCATCTTGGTTCTTTACTTCCTTCAAAGGTGAAAATATTTCTAGTTTTCAAGGGTGAGCTTGAGATGCACCAGAAAAATCCGCGGACACACTATACATAAGTGCTACCATGTTGCACTCACAAACGGCATGCTCTAGTGTGGAAGCTGGTACAGATTGGGGAAGACTCAAAACTACGGTAGTTGTTTTTAGGATGTATAAAACGTTGAAAATGAAGTCAAGCAAAGCACAGGAATGCAAGAGCAATCTTAAAGGAAATTATATTTCCTAAGACATGCCAAAGTATGCTGGGGGTTGCAATGATTAGGGTGCTGGTCATAGGGCAAGAGGCAGTGTACACACCTTGGACAGGTTACCAGTCTATCGTAGGAGGAGATAAAGAGACATGCATGACAAAAAAAATAAAAATAAATCATACAGGCATGCACTCCAAAATGTAGCTAGATTGTGGGAAAAACCAGAGTACCTGTAAAGACCCCCATGCATGCAGAGAAAGAAGTTTCAAAGTTTATGCAGAAGAACTCCAGTTGTGATTCAAACTAAGTATCTTCTTGCTGCAAGGCAACAATCATAACAACTGACACCCTGCAGCTCTGGAACCATTTATATAGTAATTAATGTTCTTTACAGAAAAACAAGTGAACAGATAACGAGAAAACAAAACCTTATTTTTTTTTCCAGCTTGATGTGTTTCATCCAAAGTTATTTTTTTAATCATTAAAGTTTCATAAAGTAACAAAATAAAAGAATAGTTGATATTCATTACATGTTTGATTAAAGGATGGGTTTTAATTATGTATTTCATTTTGTTCCAAAAGTCACATTTTCCAAGCTTTAAATTGAAAACACTCAATTCCAAGTGGAAATGTTAGACTAGTCTCTCCAACAAAGACCTCACAATTAGATCTGTGAGGTATTTGAAGCACTGTATAACTTCTGTTTGAATAAAAGTTGCTATGATAAAAAAAATGCAGTTTTTCCCTATCTATTTGTAAAAGTGTACATAATACTAGGTTACCATAAAACCTAGTATTATGGTAACTGTTCTCTCACACATGTGGCATGAAATCACCTCTACTCCTAACATGAATAACTAAGAAGCTCTCACGGCAGAAAACGAAGGAAAACAAAATTCAGAATTCAGTCTTCTGCTAAATGTGGTATACGCAAATCAAATTTGACAAACATTCCAGCCAAGAAGATCTGATCAGTGCCTCTTCAGAGTGAAACGTATTCTTCATGATGCAAATGTGTGTGCAATTTACAGTCACTATATTTATTCTGAAATTATTTATCTAGTGATACCTGGGGCAATTGGTATAAAAGTTAGGTAGTAGGAATGTGCAACTCCCAACTTCATTGTTTACATTCCAGTTCTATCCCTCAAGCAATAATAAAGATCAGATCATTAGAATCTCATAATCACACATACACACACTTGCATCCACCACTTTGAAGCGTACATTTCAGAGTGGTAGAACCTGAATGTAAGTAAACTCCCTAAAACTGATGACTGCAACAGCTTGCGAATGTATAAGATCGAGCAGCAGTGTTACACTTTTAAAATATGGCTCATACTTGAAAATGATGCACAACTGTACATCAGGTTTAGTCAGCAAGTGCCTTAAAAAAGATGATTTGTCTTTTTTCCACAATCATCTATATTGTCAAACACATTACAGTCTTTGCTCATCTTTCATTGAGGAGTATAACAAAGCCCTCTTTCGTTGAAAGATAATTTAACATCTATTCCACTCAGGTTCACTTGAGTTATGCGAGTATTTCATAATCCCTTCAGTGAGCTCTATTAATACTTAAACAGAAGCCATTTGAGCTGCCTGCAGTTTATCATAGCAATAAGGATCTTATATTAGTGTTATCGTTCCTAAAGTACTTATCAGCAGTAATGGTGTTTTGTTTGCAGGAATGACTAAAAGTAAAAATTTTGAATCTTGTTGAAAAATATTCTCATAAACAAACACTGCCGTGCAGAAGAACAGCAAAGTTTAAGATCCTGATGTAAATCTTGTCTCAATTTATGCATGTGTCGGGTTTTGTTGAGACTGTACGCCAGAACTGAATTGATCATCCAGCTCATACAGCATCTTACACACATTATAGTGTTAACAACACAAACACAAGTAGGAACCTTTGGCTGCAGTGGTGGTTTAATAACTGTTTGGGGAAAATGCAATTCAAAAATATGCATGACCTAAAACAACTTCTGTAACAGCAGTTTAACTACGGTTAAGGTAACTTTAAGTAATTTTGTAAGCCAACAAAAGCACAAGCCCATTTACAATACTGTCAAATTTTGCAAACTAGCACTTAATTGAAAAATAATTTACATTCAAACTCAGTTAGAATACAGAACTCTGTGCCTTGAGGATATTTAGAAACACTTCATAGGTAATTAAAACATGCAAATCCATTTGAATTGAAATGTTAATGAACAACATAGATATTGTATATTTCACTGTACACTTTTACAAATATTTCAGCTATTTAAGCTGTGGGCTCAGTTCAGTCTTAATTAAAAGTGAATCTTTAACTTTCATACAAGAGCTTACTTTAATTCTTTTTATGAACATGTGTTCATTGCTTAACCTAACTCGTAAGACGCTTCTGAAAAGAAACACTGAGCTAAAAGTAGCTCAAGGTTCACTTGATAGTCTTTCGTCCTGCTTTTATACCTTTTAATGTCTAAAAGTCATATACTGAACAGCATCCTTACAGAAAACCTTTCATCATGCCATTGCAAGGATAGTGTTAGACTAAATTATATCCACAAGGTCTCTTCTAAGTTTCACTGTCAGCCATTTACAGTTCTCAATATTATAATTATTGTCCATGAGGCAAAATCCAGTTTCTGGTAAATATGTATGCCATAGTTTAAAAATAATTACGGCTTCAAAGCTGCATGCATTTTATATCATACTGACCTAAGTTATTTTACTTATTGTCAAAACTTATGCCCAGTTTTCTCTGGGTGTACTCCACATTTCCCTTCCATAAATCAATGAGA
Source organism: Brachyrhaphis roseni (assembly GCA_903066815.1). Lineage (NCBI taxonomy): Eukaryota > Metazoa > Chordata > Actinopteri > Cyprinodontiformes > Poeciliidae > Brachyrhaphis > Brachyrhaphis roseni. The sequence continues at coordinate 28,554 of CAEFZY010029500.1, read as the reverse complement.
AATTTGAACATTCAGAAGATTTTACAGTCCAATGACTATTGACAAGGTATGGAAACTATCACTTTTGTAAGATAACTGTATTGAAAGTGAAGTTGTCAAACTTTGAGTCTGTTTTTTGCCAAGTTATTTTTTTAGTATGGCTGTAAATGAGCTGACTGAAATTTAGCTACAAGAGCAGACAGCCTGACTAACTAATCAATTAATATCAGCTAGCTACAGGTGCATCACTCTATAAAACAAAAAACGATGCTAAATATACAAAATTAGTATTTTTACCAAGAATTCTCACTACAGTGAAACTCTCATAACAGCAAATCCCTGTTTCAAAATACACCTCTAAAAGTTGGTGTTATATCACTAAACATTTCAAAATAAAGCAATAGATGACATTATAGAAGGGAATTAAATTCAGCTCGCTCAGCAGCATCGATTTTAATTAAGAACGAGGGGTGTCAAAACTTGTCTTTACCTCATGGAACAGACTTCAAATTTGCACGAAGCTTTAACTTCACTTCATGCTATATTTTTCTACTATTCACAGTGTAGCCTAAGTGCTTTATGTCATGATACGTTTTTCAGCTATATCGCCCAGCCCTAATGCCAGCAACATATATTTGTTTGTTATTTATGCACCAGAAAATGAGGCATTTTAAGGGAATTAAGGTTCCTGATAAAGTAATTATGAACTATGTGCAAGCGCTGTACTTGCTAAAATAATTAATGTAGGAAGATACAACTTTCCCAATAAAACCATGTTATTCAGACAGAAATATTTAATTTTATTCCACCAGCTGAATAGAATACACACAATCTTGAGTCTGTATTTGCAATAAATCCCAAGCAGAAATACATCAACACTGCTCAGTTAAGTATTTATTTGTTTATTCTCATCATGTCATTATTGTGATATTCACCAACATGACTGCATATGCTGTGTTGCCAACTTGCCATAGCTACTATTTTTTATTTTATTTTTTTCCTGGCTTATGCTATTGGTGTGCCACTCCAACAATATCAGCGGACACCATCTGGCCACCTCTTAGAAAACTTTGTAGAGATGCCTCACTGTATAATTACCTGCATTTTTCCCCGTCAGTGCACTACTTCCAGAATGAGCTATTTTGCATGATGCTTCATCAAACACTTTTTTCTTTAAACTGTCAAAAAGGAAAAAGCACATTCATACAGCTTTTTCTAACACAAATATTTAAAATCATATCCAGTGTGTAGATCAAAACACTTTCCTCTCGGTATTTTAATAGCCTGTTTCATCTTTAGATAATCCACAGAGAGTGCTGATCCTTTTAGTTAGTGTTTGGATACTTCTGCCTCCAGAAATGAACGGCACCGACCAGGGAGAGACTTATGGGAAACCTGACAAATGGGTTCATCATTACACAGCCGGAGATACACAGTGAGCACTAGTAATGATGGAAGAAACAATCACCTATTCAGTGGCTAAAAAGCCCGTTTCAATAGTGTCGTGAAACGCTTACTGCACACCGCGACGGCTACTCAAGAAAGAGGGGGGGGGAAAAATAGGCGTCTTACCATGTTTAACTTCAGAAGTGTGCTCAACAAAAAACTGGCAAAGGAGGTACAAGTAACTGCTGGCGATACAGCCACAGCCTCCGCACAGGAGCTCATCAGCGTTTCGCTACTGCGTCCTCAGTCCAGCACGCGGGGACTCAGTAACAATCCACCAGGCTGATGTAGACGGTCTCTAATAGCACGGATGGAGTAACCCGCTCCCCGTGTGTGTCCGTCTCTGTTGTCATGACGTGTGCGTCAGGTAATCTTATTACAGCGGTCAGGAAAGGTGAGCCCGGTTAAAGCTCCGCTGCCCCTCCTTCCACCGTATCCGCCTGATATGCCTCAACCCACCTCGTGTAGAGAAAGATTATAATTCGACAGAATGTCTCGCCGCGAGTCTCAGTGTGACGACCGAAAAGTCATCGAAATCCACGCTTAACAGTCGAAATTCGCAACTTTCCTCCCCACCCCACCCCCAACTGCTAAGGAATTTCTGAGGGTCAAGAATAAGAGCGTTTCACCGACAGCTGTCAATTATTTCAGAGTTAAATCCATTAGTCGAGCCTGCCCGCACCAGCTGGAGCGGAGCTTAGATATAATACCACTGGAGGCAGTTTGCTATAATTCACCTGTCACTTAACAACAAAGCCGAGGCCTTTATTCCCTACAGCTTAACCACCGTCAGGATGGGAGGTGAGGTGTTGGGGGAGCGAAAACTCTTCATCAATATGGTATAATTAGCTGCCGTGCTAATTAAGTCTCAACTAATGATTGCAAAATAGTCCAATTTAATAGAACAGCTCCTACATAAGAGAAACAGATGGAGATCTTGTTCTCAAAGCTGTTGGAAACAGCAATGCAATTTTTAGAGAATTCCTCTGACAATTGAATAACTACTAATCCCAAAATGGGGGTTTATTTCATCCGATTAACTCACCTGCATCCATTTAGAAGGATAAATAAAAAGAGACGCAGAGAGGACAACAAAATTTAACACAAGGACAAAGCGCCACAGCCATCCAATTTATGGAAATTAAATTGCTGCCAAGAGTCATGACACAGTGTACAGTTGCAATTGTAGTAAACAGATGGACAACTAGGCATAACTACGATTGTAAAAGCAACTGGGTTTTCACTTCGAACTGGTGAAACAGCCATTCTACATATCACCAATATCATCAAAAGAAAGAAGAAAAACAAGCCTAAACTTTGGCAGTGAATTTGAAAGAAGGCAGCCTTTGTGTCAAACCGTGTAGAGAAAACTGTTGCGAGGTGTTAAAAGCTGTTCCAAATAAAACATGAATAATTTGTAATGAACGCTCCTTCCTGTCCATTGGGAACAGTGAGAATCTTAACAAACAGCCTCGCTTACAAGCATTTGGAGGTTTAAACTGCATCTTCATTGAATTAATGTGCTTCAATTCCCATGTATTATTCAAGACCATAGGCTTGTTGAGAGTATTGTTTCTGTTCAAGAGCAGCAGCAGGATTAGTGTCTACTTTTGTCCAAAAAAGCAAGGTGTCTTGTTTATTGTATATAGGTTGCATATTTGCTTTACTATTTCCTTAGTATTATTTTTTTCACATAAATACATAAAAAAAAAACCATACAAGTTCAGATCTTACAGATCTAAAAGACCAGGTTAAATCATTTACCTCTGCTTGCCATTACTCATTCAGGGTGGAAAGGAAAAGCTTTACTGCAAAAAGCTGCCTAATAACACACTCAAACCCATCCTACAACCCCTAACTCTCTGTCACACCTCTAAATGAGTTTCTAGGCAGAGATTAACACTCCACAAAGAAGCAAATACATATCTAATCTTTAAATAAAAAAAAAAACAAACATGATCAAATTCCCATATGTAACCAGATTGTTATGCATAATGTGTGTTGTATTTTGAATCTTGACTGATAATGTACATTTGAACGTATATACCTGCAAGCAAAGCTTTATCAACTAATAAGTAGAGTGGAGAAACAAACAAGCAAGGGGGAAGAATGTGTTAACTTCTGCCATTCGTCTAATTTAGTTTCCTAACAAGCAACTGATATGTGTATTAATATTCATGGTATTCGTTTTCAAATAGCTGCAGTCTATGTGCCAAGGCTAATAATGTTTACATAAACAGCTAAACGCAAACAATAAACTTTAATCCATTTGTTTTTTCTCTTTAAAATCTGTTTCTGAGATAAGAGAGAAATAAAATCTTCATCTCAATGCATATTCAATTTAATATTTACAGTGATTAAATAGAAAAAAATATACTTTCCAGTTGTTGAAAGTCAAAAGCATACCCTTTACTCCTGTACATCCTGAAAAAAAAAAGTTTCTCAACTGTTGAATGAAAGCCATATGTTGCATGGAGTTTGACACAAGCTATGTAGTTCACACAACAAACTGGTAATAAGGGACAGTGTGTTCTGGTCAGAGAGGACCAAAAGAGTTGAGGAACTGGATGGAGCTACAGTAAATATTGGACAAAGATGGAAAAAGACCCATACCTGTCAAGTCTCTAGTATTTTGCCCCTCTGTCCTATTGGGACAGAGGGGCAAAACAGAGGGGTCCCTCTGTTGGGTCAGAGGGGTTCCTGCCCCCAGCACTGGATAGATAAGTACTTCCCATATTTTCAATTCCAAAACTTGACAGGTATGAAGAAATCCTCTGAAAAAACTGCAAATTAGTTTGTAGTTTGCATGATTTGTTCATCTTGCACCAAACCAAACAGTGGATGAGTACAGGATAGACAGAATATTATAGTTTTCGTCAGATGAATGCCCAATCAGTTCCCCTAAAGGCCAAGGCACTGCAGAGCAGTAAGCACATTTCAAAATCACATTGTCCAGTAAAGTTGACAAAGAAGACAAACACCCACACAAAAGTATAAAATATAGTTGAAAAGATGGTAGAAACACTGAACAGACACTAGCTCCAGCATGCTTTGTATAAATGATCTACAATGAATCTATGTATACGACAGGACAGGAAAATGTCAGTATTCTTTGTAACTCAATTTTAAAAGTAGCAATGTAAAACTTTCTCCCTATGAATTAGGCGAAATAAATGCAGACCATTTACTTTACCAAGAATTGTTTTATTTTTATCAGTTTCTTTCGTTTTGTCATTTCTTCCTTCTAATGATACAGATTAGCAGCGTTGTTTTGGAAACAATGTTCATAGCTTCTGCAAATGTAAGTCTTTTGTTCATTAAACAATAGAATGTGAATATGAACTTAAGTTGGCATTGTCAGGGGTAAATAAATGTCCAGTTTTACCATATAGTAGCTGCATTATTTACCAATGGAAACAACTATCCAGTTATCATGGCAACATGAAAAGTTCCTTACTCGGATTACGGCCAACTAACTTATTAAAAGAGGGGTAAAATTGACTTACATCACTTTATAATGTCATTTCCTCATCTACAATAACAGGAGTATTGCCTTGATTTTTTTCATGTACGTTTGAGAAATCCTAGCAGCTATTCAGAGCCTCCTAGCTTGACTCTGGATGACTGAGGTAGATGTCACGGTCAGACAACGGGGAAGTAATGGAGGTGTCCTATTAGCTGTTAGTCCCCAAAACAACAAAAAGTAATAAAAAAAAAAACTTGCAAAACACACACAGGGTCCACTTAAACCCTCTTAGGATGGCAGGAGAATTAAGGGATGTTTGATAAATACAGCGTTTTTATAACTACTCAAGATAACATAGTAACTCTATTGTGCTAAATGGCACTGTCTGGAAAATACATAATACTTCCACTTTAAATCGAAACTTCATTTTTTGCTACCGTAGCGTTTCTCCTTCAAATGCAACCCTATTCTAAAGTGCATCCTCATCAAAGCACTAGCAACAAATGATACAAATTCCTGCACGAGAAAAACCTGGAGCCGAAAAAGATACGAGCAATACCATAAATCCAAGTTTTATCTTGAATTTTCTTTCTGGACAAATGGAACAATTCTTCTTTCTGAAGCTTCATTTTCCTGGACTGAATGTATGCACTCAGCCATTTAGTCCCCAAACTCACTGCCTACAAGCTCCCTTCAGGCTACCCAATGGGAGTGTGTGCACACACACACATGGAAGAGCAAACCAACACCTACATACACAAAAACCGAAAGAGCTGAAAGCTGCAAAAGCAGAGGCAAAAATTGCACTGTAGCACTTTAAGAGCTTTATGCAGTTAAAGATAATTTCATTACTCATTCAATTAATTCAGTGATAAAAGAAAAAAACAGGGAGAGAAATGTGAAATAATGTATATTTCTAATTATCCCACCATATTTGAGAATAATAAATAGCATAGGTTTACTGATAAGAACACAACTGAAAATAGACACGACATCTGTGAAAACTTTAAAAAAAATCACTTGATTTTTGAGCACAGACAGGCGTAACGACAAATAATTTTCCATCAGTAACTTTCTGGGTCATGTGAACTAAACTTCGTCATTTACTCCAAAAGAACAAATAAATCATAAAATGTGTAAAATTCTTCTCACCATAACAATCTAAATATTTGTGCAAACATTAAAACTTTTGCTAGTTAGTGACTGCGTCGGAATTTTTAATCAACCAACTTTCTATCTACCAGCAAACTGTAGGAGTGGTCTTCAGATTGCCTCCTTTCTTAAATAAACTACCCATTTAAAAGTACAAAGACTAACAGTGACATATATCAGCAGACATAGCTGTGTTTAGGGCTCCCGTGTCTTCAGGTTTGACCTGGTTGGACTGCACACAGCTCCACTGCTTCCACTCGGCCCCACTATAAAAGATTAAAATTATCTCTGTGCAAATGGCAATGCTGTGGGGTGTCTGAGTCGTTTAAGTGTCGGGGGACATAGATAGTTTGGCACTGACAGCTTGTGTGATATTGAGAGGTCAGAGCGACTGAGATAGCAGGCAAGTAACTGGGAGGGGAAAGAGGACAGTAGGAAAGGCGGGTGGAGGGAGAGAGAAGCCACCAAGACAACATGTGGGTTTGTATGTGTGCAAGCAGAAGAGAAATTAAGAAATGAAGTGATAAGGAGAGCCAAAGTGTCGTAAATCTGATTATCCCCAGAAACAATGTCTCTATAGTGATCATAAATAGCACTTCCTAATCTTCTGCCTTTTAACCCACAATGTTATGAAAGCGGTTGTTACGGGAGCCTTATCCTCCACTTAAAAATGAGCATATTGTATTATAAGAAGTATTGGTGGCTTGTTACGTAATATCATATATTGTCATTACAATTAAAATATTCAAATCAGTAAGAAACTTGCAGAGTAAACTGAAGCAACGCAACTGACAAACCAATGAAGTGAGAATATGCATGAGTCTAAGGTTTGCCGGGTATGGATTTCAAAAATGACTTGCTTGCAGAAAAATACTTCTTTTTTTTTTGCCTATATAGCTTTTGCCTGCTGTATATCGAGCTGTCTGAAGAATGTGAATTTAAATCAATGTACTGATCCAACAATGTGATATCAATGTAAGTGGCAAAATAATGATTATACAATCTCTCAAGCTGTGACCAGTTTGAGTCATTGTGCAAACATTTATTGTTAGCATTTGGTGTGAAACTTATTTAGTTCTGCTTTGGGTTGACATTAAAATAATACAATTCTTGGTTTAATAGGGGTCTTAAGCAAGTAATCTGCAAACACAGACATGTAAGGATGCATTAGGTTACTTATTGCTAAACATGGGCCAGCATAAAGCTCTCACAATATGATAACCTTAACCTGAGCTGCTAATTGACATAAGGCCGGATTCAGAAGTTGAATGGGAACAAATTGCCACCACTGATTGGTCGGTTCCTGTCAAACCCATAGAAGGACTGACAGGTGGCGTCATGTCATAGAATTAAATATTATCTTGACATCTAAATTAAACATGACAAAATTAACATGGTTTAATTACTGGCTAGCATTTCTATTTTGGCACATTTATCAGTCAGAGAACAAGAAACAAACAACAAAGTTCCTCAAGGGTATCTTTATGTCTGTCTGATGGTTGCGAGGCTAATTTTCTAGAGCCTTTTAACAGTCTTTTTAGTCTCCAGCTACTCTTGAGGAAAATGTTTGACGCCTCTTTTGCCAAGAAATGCTCCGCTCCTTTAACCACTTTGTGTGTAATGAGACAGGTAACACTCAGTGGGTTTATGATAGCTTTTACTGTGCTGGAGCCTCTCTTGACCAAAAGACAAGAGAGTAAAATTACTGAGTGAAAAAAAAGCCAGCACGCTAAAAGACATTAAAATTATTTCTGGTCTCTTAAAGTTTTTAATTATGCAGGTAAACAGTGAGACATCTGTGAGACAGAAGCAGACAACTGCATGGGTATTTTTCTGTACTTTCTTTTGGTTCTCCTGCAGTTTGGAGACAGCAAATTCTCATGAGACATGCCTCACTTGGACATAAAAGCTAAAGGGGTTTGATAATTGGATCACATGGGGACTAAAGCACTGCCACCAGATCCATTACAGGGAGTCTCAGAGGCAAAAGAAACTAACAGGATTTAATAAAAATGTTCCCCCTTTCTGTTTTTTTTTTTAAACCATAGTCTCTCCTTTCCCTTTTCTCTGCAAAGTTCATCTTAGCATCCTGGGTAGAGAGCTCCTTTGACACCTACCACAGGTTATTACTTTTACAATCACAGGCAACCAGACCTCTAGGGAGTTCATTAGCACCTAGAAGAGCTGTTGACCTCTTCAACTAGCCCAGAAAGACATTAAACTTTCAAACTGAATGGCATCAAGTGCTAATAATCCATCAAAAACTGATGAGCAAGTTTGAGAACTTCAGTCAATTAAGTGGCAGAGTGAGTAATTTCTGTGGACCCTAATTGGTGCCAAAGCCTGTGGACTGTGATGGGATAGTGTCTTTTATCACTCAGGAAAATCAATGCTCAAAAGAAAAAAAAACAACAACCACAATTCCCCTTACTTGGTTGAGAGGAACCCCTTGAAAACATTTAGAGTTGTTAAAGAGAAATTTTAGGTGGTATTTTACTCACAAAGCTTATCTTTTCTTGTTTACTGAGAGTTTTAAGCTCAAGGCTTGGGCAGAAAAACTTTTTCCACTCTTGGACTTTTTTATTTTCTATGTCCTGCTGCAAAATTCTTTTAGCCTAGTGCTGTAGACCACCTGTCCTCAATTTTGGCACTGCAGAAAAGATGCTGTAGGGATATAAAACTGAGATGATTCTACGATAAATAAGAAAGAAATCATATTGGGATGGAGGAATAAGCAGCAGAGGCTATACACATAACTTTTTTATTAAAAATTGACAGGAATCTCAGTGCTCTGTAGGCTCGGAGCCATATTAGCTGAATTTGGCTAATTATGTTTGGCGTTCCCACTTTGCCAAAGAATATTTTTGGCTAGAATTTAGTCAATCTATTTTATTTCCAATATAATAATGGCTGTGTTTCACAGAAGCGCACACTGCCACAGCTGCAAGTACTTTCTGAACAAAGTTCTTTCCTGTTTCCTGCAGTTAGAGGGCTTCTGCACCTGTGGACGTGCATCCTCGTATGTGATGAATATCTATTGCAAGACATTCACAAATCCCGTTCAATATGGGCAATCAGACAAAGGTGACTTGACAAAGACTGGAGTAGAAGGAGGCACAGTGGACCAATTTTCAAGAACTCCATTACTACACAATGTAGAATACATGGAGAGCAAGAGGAGCAGAAAGACAGATGTCAGGAAAATGGCAAATAGGCAAGCCCAAATCAACGGTTTAGGCTTAGCAATTACGATTCCATTTTGAAGCACATCAGATACGGTGTCTCCTGAAAAAGCAATTTCAATATGGATTGAAAATAAGATGTTGTATGCATTATTTCTTTATGTTTGATACACCTATGGCAAACCATAATTCCAACATTTAATAAAATGAAGCCTGTGTACTTAAACAATATTTTAAACAATTTGGATTCAAAACTACATCATCGTGATTTGTGTGTGTTTGCATTTTGCTTTTCACTTGTTTGTCTCTTAAGGGTTTTGTATATACTGTTCATGTTATTTATCCAATTTCACATGTTTTGTGAATATTGTGAAGCATACTGGTCAGAAGATAATCTTAAATGTTAAAATCAACATCTTCCTCCTGTCACATTTTCTTTTCTTTTTTTTGGACTAAAGAAGGACAAATGACTGGCTACTCTGGAAAAAAATAAATAAAATAAATGTCATAGACATTCAAGGTTTACACACTCAGACCTTAAGCTTCATGGCAATTTAGTTGAATAACACAACCGTTTCTGCAACCAAAACATTTTTTTCTCTCATATTTGGAGGGCGAAATCATATCAATTTGTATCTGCAATAACACTCTTAGGGATTTAGATATTATTCTGAAGATTTTGATCTTGTCCCTTTTTTTATAAACTGGTGTGCTTAGATGTTTGGTTTCAAAACACTGCCTTCTTCACCACACAAAGAAAAATCCCCTGCATTGCTCGGTCCTGTTGCCAAGTAGTAAGTAACAAGTAATTTAGTTGTCATTTCACATATTAGAATACATACTGAAGCAAAATATGTATTTATTACATAATATCTTTCAAGTTGGGATGTGAGCAGCACCAGCCACATTTCTTGGACCCTAGCAGTAGGAAAAAAGTTTGTCTCCTTGGTTACCAGGTGATGGTCTACTTCTACTTCTACTGAAACATCTTTGAATCCAGCTGGATTCAAAGTGTTGTTATGCAGCTGGTCAGAAACACAGCCTGGTACAAACATTAGAGGGAAAATGCAATGGTGTCATTCTTCTTTAAGTTGTACTCAGCTAATGGTTCTGCTTCCCAGCTTCCACCTTCAAGCACACAGCACTCAGTGAGTGCTCCTCAGCTATTTCCCAGGCAGCTATTCCTAAATATCAAGCCATCTACGTAATAAGTTTTTATATCACTGAAGATTAGCCCTATCTCCATCCAAAACCATGGATTTTATGAGAGGGAATCAACTCTTTTTTGATATGTTTATTTATTAACATATTTATTCACATATTTATTGCCATCAAATCATAGCTTTAGAGACATAATTATGTCAAGTTAATACAGTATGTCTGATGAACACAAACTAGAACCTATCTTGCAACATTGTTGCTCTACAGAGAGTAGAAAATTACTAGCAAACAATTGTATAAAATAATCAGACATTTTCGGATTTTCAAATAATTTTGCTAAAACCAAGAGAAAAATTGGTGCCGATTTATGCTCGCTGGAAGCCTGTCCAGCCCTCAAACCATGACTTTAAAGAGCAGGTGCATTTTTTTTTTTTTGTCACTGTGGATTTGTCCTTTTGTTGGCAGAATACTGAGAAAAGAGTTGCACTTCTGCTCAGCATCCACCTTTTAATGATATCCTGTGCAAAGATCTCAGTGATGTGGAGAAAGTTTGGTTCTGCGTGGGCGAATCATCTGTTCTTGACAGGAAAAGGTTCATGTCCAGTGTTTAATACATGGGCATTAATAGCAGACACTCAAAGTTCTAGTATAATTTGATTAAAATTAAACAAAGACAAAACACTAGAGCTTAGCATTTTCATAGTTGTATAGCCTTGCTGCCCATTAAATAGAACAGTGAACTTGTTCCTGGCAATTTAATGCCACTGTGTCTTTTTATAAATATATTCTCTTCCTATTTGGTGCTACCTTAATTGGCTAGTGCCAGCATCCCACTGAGGAAAAAGGTAACCTGTGAGACAGCACTACCTCCTCCTACTGCTGTCTGAATTCTGACTAAAAATGTGTCATAGTGTAACAACAATCATCATGCAGCAGTTTGATCCACTTGGTATGGAAAGTGGACACTCTGGACCTACAGTATGTGAGGATATTTCCACAGTTTTTGGGGAAGCATATATTAATTGTCACTTTACAGATGTCTCAAAATTAAAACCTTCCCCAACTTTCTTATGTAGAGACAAGGACTCCTTTGAAAGAAAGAAATGTGATTCATCATAAAGTAAAGGGGGATGAAAGGAGTGTCAGTTCTGCATCAATACAGCCTGCTCTACTCTTCCCCACTGACTCTATCCTAATAGTTAAAATGGATCAAAATACTTTGCTGGTGTTCTCTAATCAAAACCAAAAATGGTGTTTGTTTTCAGAAACATGAAAAGATTCCTTCTGTTATTGATGTTTTTCCAGGGTAAATATGGAAAAAAATGCAATAGCAGAAGAAATATGTGAGGGGGCATAATTGTTCCTAACAAGGTCTGGTAGAAAGTGGACCCAAAGAGTGGCAAAATGCAAGATATTGTGACACACAGAACATCACTTGGAAAAATGCCTTAAGAACATGTGGATAAGCATTTGGGTTCATGCACAACACACAGTAGATCAGCTGTGAAAAGTACAAGCTAACACCCTGAAACAGTTGTTTTCACACTTTGACAGACAAGTGGAAGACAGTGAAGAACTGAACTTGCTGCCTCAGCCCAGCAGACTTTCACTCAGCAACATGATCTAGTGAAATCTCTGGTGAGAAATAGCAACACTCTCAAGGCCCCATGCCCAGATAAGTTGTTAGGATGGACAATAAAATCTTGTGCTGACCAATTCAAAGGAATATTTTTATTTTGAACCTCTCACTACAGGTTGCTGAATCTCCCATGTTGGGTTGATCCCCCTATCATTTTGTAATGCCCCAAGAGACTGATTCTAAGGCACAACAAGGACATTACCCCCTTTCATTTGGATTATAATTAGTTTTGCAAAAGGGGGGGCAATTAATGTTGAGTCATGTTCACCTGGAAAATACCAATACATGTTTCAGATGGCATTTGTAGCCATTAGCTTCTACATAAACAGGTACTTGAGCTTCAGTACCTGAGGTTACTGTGTGAGCAACACAGTAATGTGTGCCCTGCTTTAATTATCAGCAGGGCACAACTGGTAAGACAAGACAAATGTCTAAACCTAAACAGATGTGCTCTGCATTAACTGCATTAACCCAGGACATGAATACCTCACACTTTATGAGAAAGGTTCAGTCTCTTCTTCCTGAAGTTGTTCAGGAGGGCAAAAATTCCATCGAGGCATCATTGAAAGTTTCCACGTCTATGTATGATTTTGTGGTATACCAGCAGCTGCAGCACAAGGCGGGAAGAACTTGGCTCAGGTGCTGAAAAACAGCCCAAAAGACTTTGGAAGACAACTCCCAGAACTTGACTCGGTGTGTGTTGATCAATGTCTGAAGAAGCCCAGCAGCGCTCCCACACAGGGAACAGACAGTTGGTCCCCCTGCATTCATGACAGAGATTTAGATGTATAAGAAATCAAACATCCTCACTCACAAATTCTTCCTCTGAGCCATAACCTCCATCAGCCCCACTGCACTCTGCCAAACATATTGAAACAAACTTCACTTACTTACTACATCTCCTATATTTCTTATTACTTCTATTTATATTTATTGATTTTTTTACATGCTGGAGCATCTTACCATTTTTTACAGGACAAAATTAGAAAGACAATAATATAGTTCTAATACGTATTTTTTTATTTGTTGTATCACCTGAGCTCTTACTTAAATTCAGTGATAGATGTTTTTTTATTTTTTTTATCTTTGTGACATATCTGTTTAAATAAAATATATCATGTTGAGTATTTGACCTTGTCACCTTTGCCTGCTGACTTTGTCTCAAAAGTAAAAAAATAAAAAATAAATTCAAAAAAAGGAGAGATGAATAAAATACTAAAACTGAAATGTACAGTTTTTTTTTTTTTTTGCTGAACTGTTGCGCTCAGCTGCAAGTTTTGCTTTAAGAAACACACTGATGGAAGTTTGGATAAAAACAAGCTAATGTGTACATATTACATTGATGATTTATTCTTCCACCAAAGCAAAACCAGTTTATGTCTAAATTTACTTCGGAAACAAAATAAAACAATTTTAAACCTTCCTGGATAGGAAGGTTTGGATAAGATATGAAAACCTAGAAAATTGAGAATCTTCTGACATGTTTGGTTTGAGATACTAAAACACTTTTTAAGCATTTTTGAATACATTCATATTCCAAGCTTACAAAGTTAAACACAGTGATTAATTGTGATTAATCACAGCACTAAAGAGTGATTAATCTGCTAAAAAAAAATACATTCATTAATAGCACTAAAATAAGTATAATTTAACACTCTGAGATGACATTCAAACTTTTATTACCAATAAAAAAAGAAAAGCTTCTTACCATGACAATTAAAATAATTCATGTTAGATCAAAGACAATAAAACTTGGTGTATTATGTATGCGGTAACTTTATCAGAAACTGGATTTTGCTTCCTGCGACTGTCCTTTGTTAAGCAAGAGATCTTGAATACTGCACCCCTCTGCACACCAGGAGCCATTGTTCCCTTTAGAGAACAATTCTACTATCTTGGTATTGGGTTGATTTTTTTTTTTTATGCTTAGAATGTATTTATCTAATATGTTAACAGAACCTGGGGAAATGTCTAAAAAAAGAAGAACTTATGAGAGGTGAAAATTATTTTGAAAATGTACTTTTAATCTGACAAATGAGCCTCAATGGAACTCATATTCTAATTTACTAAAATGACTGTATACGACCCTATTAAATTCCTAAAGAAGCTAAGGTTGAGAATGTCAGGTAAATGTATCAGTGACAAAATAAAAACAATACAGACAATACCTTGATAGTTTTTAAAATGCTTTTATAAAAATAAGTGAAACAATGGCCTCTTTTTGCTTGATCACTCACCACCTTCTCCTTGTCTTTCTGATCTCCCCCTCATGTCGACACAACAACCCAGCATATAAATGATTCCACTTTGAACCTCAGTCACGTTGCACAAAATAGCTGGATCTTTTTTGACAGAACTAATATATTTAAGTTCTGTTTATTAACCCATGTTTGTGAAGTCCTATTAGTTGGACTGTTTCATATTCATAAGGGGTGTACTTTTAAAGAGGAATTGAGTATTATATCACAAGTTACTTGATTAAAAGTATTTTTTTTCCCCCCAAAAAGCATCAAGTAGATTTCACTGGAGGAGATGATGAATTCTACTTTCTGTAATGTTTGTGACACATACTCATGTATGTCATGCAAGTCACATTTTTCCTTTATTTTGTTCCACTGTGCTAAAATTACAATCACCGTTAGCAGACAGAACCCTTTTCATCTAATCTGCACAGAACAAGCAACTCCAGTCTTTAGAAAAATAATAAATTGCCATTAGCACTGACTAAAATTAACACAACTATACGTAAATATGGGTAAACTTTGCCCTAAATGCTTGCATAAATCTTAAATCTATATTACGGTCAATTGCATTAACACCAATATAGACTATTGGCTTAATATGGCTGTTTTAGCAGCAGATGTAGGCTTTCATCTAGTTTCAGAAATAGGATGTGCAAACACAAAATTTGCATACATTTGGCATCTGTAAATAACTTTTTGAATTTGTCCAATTCTGTAGAGTCCACTTGATTTACCACAGCAAGACACACATCCTAATGAGTGGGCATTGTTAACTGCTACTCGTACAGGTGCAGCTACTTGACATCAGTCCACCAAGTCCTTTTTTTTATCCTTGACTGCAGGGTTTACAGCACAATTGCTGCAGTGAGTTTTGCTTTTGAGTGAACTCGAGCATTAAAGGCATTGCAATGCCTAAAACTCATCCTCTTATGACAACGGTTACATCCCGAATGGACACTCACTATCTAGGGAATGGCTAATACTGACAGGGAACCCCTTAAAAATTTAGCAGGTCAACCCTGGACAAGCTATTTCAGGATGACATGAGATTCACTTAGGACCAAAAGCATCAGCAAATGTCAAGGTGAATCATCTTTCAAACATAAATAAAACATAAGAAAGCATTGCCTGAAAACCCTCAGTGGTCTTCCCTGTCTGATTCAGTATGTCTGCAAAATGCCCCACTGTAGTATGTCTGACCAAAGTCACTGTAAATGAATACCAAAGAACTGAAAAAGACAGTAATGGATATGCGTTTTAGCGTAACAGAAGCAAACAACAAAAAGTATGAAGATCCTGAGGTAAAAGCACCTTTTGAAAATTCTGTTGACTGTGCATTATACCACTCTTTCAACTAATTATGGACAGTAATGCCCTAATAATATCCAAAGGACTTTGTTTTATAAGAACAGAATCCTGCCTACTGTATTTTCATCAACAGCACAATAGTCCATCAGCCTCTAAATGAATGAATGTAATTTGCTTCCTCTTTTTCTCATTACCTTTTTTATTTTCCTCACACTGTCTGTCAGTTTCCATTAGATTATTCATTGATGCATACTTTAAACAGCTTACAAACACCTGGGGTTGGAATGTTGAAAAAATGGAGACCAGGCTTGTTCTATGGAAGATTTTATTTTTCTTTAATGGGGATATTTTCCTGGATTTGATCAAATATGTAATTTTCCAGACGTAAGATGGCACAAAGTGAAATTCCAATGCAGAGTTCCCTGCATATTGCTTAAATTATATTTTACTGAGGGGAAATGATAGATTTGATGCGTAAATAGCTATGTGTGAGTAGGCATAGTCATGATACTGATGTTTATAGGTACCATTTTTATAGTAACAATATAGAACTTATATAAAGGTATATAACAATAAGCAACAAAATGATGGAGCAGAAATATACAGTATTTTTCTTTCTTTGGAAGGTTTATTCCAAAGAGAGGTCTGTTCATCTCAGGGATAAATTGTCAATTTGAATCCATTTTAAATCTGTCGGAAGACCTAGTTTAGCCTAGTCAATTAATATTTATAACTTTAACTTGGACCTGTTTGTTTTGTCAAGGCTTAGACCAACCAAAACTCCCTGGTCTAAAAGTTTGGACCTTAATATCTTAAACAAACGAGATGGTAAACAAAGGAAAAGTGACAGGAACTATAAATTGAAATTCAAAGAAGGGTTCATTTTATTCAACATTTTTAAGCTAATTTAATCATTTCTAAAAAAAATAAATAAATAAAGCAGAACTTTGACAGAGTACACTGTGGGAGAGCTGCTCATTACACTGGGAAGCTGCATTGTTGATAGACTATCACAGAGGCAGAGGAATGGAATTCAATCTGTATAACAAAAATAATAATGTCATTATTAACAATAATGCAAAATGGTATAATTCACTTTGAAAGTTTCTGCACTTACATGTACTTATTTGTGCAAATAAGAGTAAATTGCCATACAGCTCAGTTTGGAAAGCACAGAACAAATTTATGAAGAAATCTGGACCGCTTAACCTGGGAGAGAGCAACATATTTTTGTTGTCATGCAACTGGTTAGTCTTGCTAGTCCAAATGGAGCGAGGTCAGCCTCATTCAATATCAATTTCTGGCCAATACAACATTCATTATAAAGTTCAGAAATAATAAATGTCTGACATAAAGATCAATTCTCTGACATGTGGAAATGGAAACTATTAGAGGAGGAATAAAAGCCAAACACCACTCTGACCTCTTTGCTTTTCTCTCATCCTCTAAGAAGCAGGAATGTAGTTAGAAATAGCGTTTAAAATCTTTCTCAGTATTTCCAGATGATCTTCTTTCAACTGTTTCAAAAATGCTGTTTGAAAAAAGGCTGCACTCTAACATTACCATAAAAAACAATTAGACTATATTCTTCCAAAAAATGTAAGCTCAACAGCAATAATATTGCTCTGTTTGCAAAAATAACCATGTGCAGCTTTTCCAGACATTTTGCATAATTGTCCATCAGTCTGTAAAATTCAGCCATCAAGGATTTATTATCACTTCTCAAATCGCACTTCGGTCGGCTGCAAGTTGTTAGAGGACTGTGGTCTACCACTTTTAAATCTTCCTTACAGTGCAATATAATTTACATCAGCGCATTCATCTGATAATCTTCCAGTTTGTTTGGAGGCATTAAAATGGTTAAATGAGCAGATATTTTTGAGCAAAGAAAAAATCTGATTGATGTTTCTCTTCCATGCATGCACAAAGTCATGAAAATGAATGAAAATGCATTTGAAAGTCAAGCTGTCAAAATTATCTGCAATTTGATATGAGCTATGTGACTCCAATGATTCCAATAAGCTTCTCTGTGTAGTGAAATTTTGGAGCTCCATCTGAAACAGAAGCATATGCTCAAAGAGCAACATCAAGGAACACGCTAAAGCGTTTGCATCGATACCTATCAACATTAGACATAAACAGAAATGAAGAGTCTGCCCAGGAGAGAAATGATACATGTTTACGACAGAACTGCATACATTATAAAGTCTCTCAGTATGACATATAGCTATTAGGAAGATAATGGGAATGCATAAACATATCTTGGATGTCTTTGCAGATGATAGTATATGACCCAGTCATGGCCTAACCTCCCAGAGTACTAATTTTGCCATTTTTTCCTATTCCAGCGTTTAGTAATGAGTAGCATTTATCACGGCAAAGAAGTGTCAGGTGCATACATGAGAACAGCAGGGAGAAGGCAAAAGAAAATGGAAGGATAACTAATTGTGCTTCTCCACTGCAGTGACAGGCTGGAATGATGAAATTCACTACCTTAATCATCACAGTCAATAAGTTCTCCATAATTATACCCTCATGGTGTTTTTTTTAATTATTATTATTATTATTATTATTATTATTATTATTATTATTATTATTATTATTATTATTATTATTATTATTATTATCATGCCTTAAAATGGACAGATGTCAAGGTCCAGCAGCTGGAACAACAAAGGCAGACGGGTAATTTTTTTCTCTTCTTCTGGACACGAGTCACAGGTTTTATCAGCTAAGCTGAGCTAATACAGCTTGGTTAAGATTTGGAGGATCAAGGTTCTGAGCATCCACTGTCATTGTCGCTGCATGTTGACTATACATCTGATGCTTCTACTTTCTTCCCACCCTCCTGTGATCGCAAAGACTTGATGCTGCTGCGCTGCACTGTGTACTGCAGCTTCAGATTGGATTTCCCTATAAGGTTGCTTGGGAGAGAAGCCATCTTACTGTTTAACACTTCAAAAGAAAACACGAGAAATGAGAAGGAAGCAAGAGAGCAAGAAAGTTCGAGAAAGAAAAAAAAAAGATAGACATCTCGAGAAAGGGAGCATAAAAATTTAGAAGGAGGAAGACTGGAGCTGCAAAGAAACAAAGGCGGGGAGTAGGTGAGGAAATATGAACGAAATCTAAAGAGACGAGAAAGATAGTGGGTGAATGCAAGAACTTGCTTTCACAACAGTTGAACTGCCAAGTGGGAATAACAGGATGAACTAATTCACACCCATACATGGACACAGACACATAAGATGTAAGTGAATCAATAAAGCAACTGTGAAAAAAATGCATTTGTAGGAATTAAATGATGATACATCATTTTTCATGTCATTGTGTTAATGAATTTGGATCGTTTTAAAACTAACATGTGCCATGCTTTTGTTTAGAAACATAATCCACCCAGTGGTTTAATTTAGGTGGAGTTATTCTTCTTGCTGACATATACTTTTTGTCAGAAAGCACTGCTACGGCATGTCACAACCAACAGCAAACACAAGTTGAAGATTATGGTAAAAATACACACCCTATCTAAATTATGACAACTGACCTAATTTCACAACTGAAACAGGGACATGCGGTGAATGGAAAGGTCCAGCTGTGCCCCATTTTTACTTGCCTCAGGTTTGGATTTGTTTTGACTCAGGAACTCCAAAGCAAGCAGAACTTTTTTTTTTTTTTTTTTTTGGCATTGACCTCTGCACACTAATATTGTTCATAGACAAAAACAGATGCCATAATCTTATTAATTTGTTGAGCTATTCAGACTTACAGTGTTAGAACAGGGCTTTCATTACCTACTGATAACTTGGAGGTGAACTATGCATTATCATTACAGCCATGTAGTAATACTGGTATGTGTTAGATTACAGCAATAGTTCTTCTTCCAAAAGCAAACAATAAAAGAAATTTATGTTTTATTGTTTATAATGTAGGAAATTCATTTTACTGCTAAATGTTGTTATTGAAGTTTTTTTTTTCTTCTAATTTTCCATTAAGCATCTGTTTTTTGTTCTGTTTTTCTTTAATAGATATGCCAAACTATCAAGTGATGGAAACTACAAAATAGCAAAGGAGGGCATATGAAGGAAAATATACTTTTATTTGTCTTCCAATATTGACAGTTTTAATGTGTAAGTCTCAGCAGGAAAATATAAAATATCTGTGAAATAAAGTTAGTTTCACATAATCATTCATACTTATGACTGACTAGCCAACTTTCCAGAGTTTAAAAACCAATATTTTTGTTAACCTGCTCTTGTAATCAGATGGTCTCTAGTTAGTTGGTGTGAGGACTGAAGATGCAGAGTAAAGGACTAAATAAAGGCAGATGATTCACTGTGGTAATCCAAGAAGGAAAAAGCCAAAAGAGAAGAAAAAGAGTAAACAGATGGTCTTTGTGTAACAAAAATAATGCTAAGCATCATTAGATTACTCATTAACACATTGGGTTCTTGATAAATCTTTTGTTTCTTAAGACTCTAATTAGCTTGTGGTGCTCACAGTCTTATCGCCTTGGACACGTTTTGCTAGCCATTAAGTTGAGGGATTTGTTACAATCAGCAACTACCATGACTAATGTTTCTAATGGCGCCCTGAAAGCCACAAAACACTTGAGCACCAACAGCTTCATTCAAACAACTATTTTGGTTTTAAAAAGTCTAGATACAAAAAGCCATATCTTTGCTTTTAGCCCTGAAAAATATAAATGTAAGACTGTAACATTTATGTTTCTTCTCTTTTAAAGCTCTGCTGAGACAAGTGATGCCTGTTTTTCAGACCCAAGACAACTCATTCAAAGCTGAAGTTCTCACATGGCCTCGTGAAAACTATATCAAGTCATTCAGGCAGTGCAAGGAAAAACTACATCAAACTGTAAAAATTGCATCTGTCATTAAAAGATTCAATCTCGAATATCTCTCCGATATATATCAAGTCTGTGTGAAAAAAGGGACAAATAATTTCTTAAACTTTTAGATTCAGCACAAACTCTGCAGTACATGGTAAATGTTTTCTTGTTCATTTGAATAAAATAATTACATTTTCTTTAGATTTCTGGGAAAATGTTTGGATTTTGTAAAACTTGTATTTTTACTAATTTTTTTTATACTGTAGTAATCTCATAAAAAAACAAAGCACCTCTTCTGTCAGTTCTAGGTTTATGATGTACATATTGTGCTGTCTTTACCAGGTCCTAATATTACCTTTAACAATTTTCACAAAGACTTCAAAAGTGAAAAATTTTGTGAAAAACAAAGTACACTTCAAAAACCCTTAATACAAAAGAAGTGAAAACATTTGAATTAAAAAGGTTTAGTTTAGTTTTACTATATCTATACACAATCTAAATCCCCCCCCCCCCAAATTGTAGGAAAACATAAAATATGACATACACGGGTTAATAAATGCACAGAGTTGAAAGTTTGCAAAGGATTAAAAAAAGTACCCATTAAAGAAAGGATCTTTTTGCTGAAGTCCTGTTACCCCTCCCTTAATAATTACTCTTCTATATTTTATTTAGGATAGTGCTAAAAGGTGACATTATTTATTTAATGTGTTTGTTTTGTGTTGGACCTATACACACTAAGGTCAGAATTGTCTCTGACCTTAGTCAGAGTAAGCAAACTGATTCCAATTGACAGAAAAAATTAATTTCCCATCTTCCCCCTTACCTAAGAGTTCCTCATGAGATTTGGCTTGTTATATTCTGCTGATTACTAATGGTGGCTCATTAAGCCAGTCACTACCTACACCAAGATAATGAGCCATGGAGATCCACTTGATTATAAAAAATAAAAAAAATATCCCTGGCCAGAGTTTGAATAGATTCAGTTTTTCTAACATTTACTGTGTTAAGAGCAAAGCTCAAACACTAAACTAAAAATCACCACCAGTAGGGCTATTGGGAACCATAGCAAAGTCAAGCGTAAGCAAATAAAACATTTTAAAATTGTGAAAATTCCACAGTCTGTTCTTGGTTTAGTGAAGACATTTCATCTGGTTGTGAAAACTAAGACAGGATCTGCACAGCTTCTATTCAAAGCTACGAATAATGTTTTCAGTCAACACACCTTAAGCTGGCCAAAGCTGGCAGTACAAGGGACTAGTTGGCCTGAACAGCTGTGCCTTGGCCAAAAACACAGCTTGACGCAAAGCAAGACATAGTTTATCATGGATAATATCTTGTGATTCTCATGCAGCTGCAGCTTCATTACAAGGTAATTTATTAGTGTTGTCACACTGACAGAGCAGTGCCAAGCAGACACAGCTTAATACAGACATCAATAAAATGATAAAAAAGATCTATGCACTTGTTTATCCAGTGGTTGTAATTTTGAGAATATTGTAACATCATCATCAAGTGTGACATTATTTTGTATTACTTTAAAGCAGGACATTTACCATAAATAAGCTCTAGCACAACTTTTCTCAAAGCAGATGGTTCAGATTAGAGGTGCTACAATATACTAACAATGTGTATTGCTCACACTGTGTCCAAAAAGCCATAGTTTTTTGTTTTTTTTATGCCTCAAAATTTAATTGTACCTGAGATTAACTTTGAATTGAACTGAATTGCACTGTTAGCACTGTTGCCTTGCAGCAAGAAGGTCCTGGATTCGATTCCCGGCACTGAGTCTTTCTGCATGGAGTTTGCATGTTCTCCCTGTGCATGCTTGGGTTCTTTCCGGGTACTCCGGCTTCCTCCCATAGTCCAAAAACATGACTGTCAGGTTAATTGGTCTTTCTAAATTCTCCTAGGTGTGAGTGTGTGTGTGCATGGTTGTTTGTCCTGTCTGTCTCTGTGTTGCCCTGCGACAGACTGGCGACCTGTCCAGGGTGAACCCCGCCTCTCGCACGGAACGTTAGCTGGAGATAGGCACCAGCATCTCCCGACCCCACTAGGGTCAAGGGTGTAAGAAAATGGATGGATGGATGGATGGATGGATGGATGGATGGATGGATGGAAACTGATTTATTTCAGTTTTCAATTCAGAAGGTCAGACTTGTATATTTCATTTTACATTATATAATCATCAAAATAAACGGAAATGCACGTCTTATGATTTGAACTGAGATACTAATTGAGTCAGATTTCTTGTTTATCAACATAAACCTAGCAACTGAATGTTTCATTTCTAAAATAAATTTTCTGTTTAAGTTCATTTGTTATATGCTAAATAACTTATGGCATAATTGAGCGAGGGTGGAGAAAAAATGATTGAAAACAATTGTGGATAACAAACGTAATATATAAGAGTGTTTTAGCAGTTTATTATTATTTTGTTTAAAATACTTTTCTGTAAATGAATTATTTCACTTTCACCAGAATCTACCTCATGAAGCCCTAGGACCTCCTTAAAGGCTTAAAATGTACCGTAAGAAATGCATTTAATTATTTATTTATTTATTTATTTATTTTTTTGCAGAGGACTAGCTAGTGCTGATCAGCAGTCCTCATGCAGCAACAATAAAAATGCCAGCAGATCAATGTAATATTGCTGCAGAACTGGTGCCCTTTTCAAGATGGCTATTTAAGATAGACATTTTCAAAGAAGGACCAATCCAATTATCAGCAGCTTTATGAGCCCTCAATTTGCTGTTTCCAAGTTTTTGCCTAAGTGGCTTAAATGTTTGTTGTTTGGGACCCTGACAGGAGTGAATTGGAAAAGAAATAGTAATCTAAAGAGTATAAAGTGTTTCTAAAGGACATATGTATTTTCTTTGTGTGGATTTTAGGGAGGGAAGTTTCTGTAAAAGTTTGCGATGTCTACTTACCCCTCTTTTTTACTCTGTGTGCGGCCCAGAAGGGTTATACTGAGCCCATGTGCACTTTTACAAGCTTTTCTTTGTGTGGTTTTGGAAGTTGATGGTCTGACGGGACAACCCCACTGCTTCCCCGCTGTCTGACTGTGACATGTTATTTTAAGACCACGGGAGGGTTAAGAAGACATATTTAAAATTAATGAAGTGATGTAGATGAACAATTATCAGAAGTGAACAAAGAAAAACGAATGACATCACCTCGCCATTTTGTCCATCACCCTGCAGATTTCACAAGAATATACACTTACAAGCCAGTTTATGTACAACTTTTAAACTTAACCAGTAGCGTGATCACAATTTGGTATAAACAACGTGGGAGCATTGATCATCACTGGTCCAAGCTGGTTGTGTCACTGCAATGGTGCTGGGCATATGGCTCCTAAGTCAATTCTCCACAGAGCATGGCTATAATATATTCTTTAACGAGATAGATTTGTCTCCATTATAAGATCTGGTGCCATTCTTTGCCATTTTTCATTACCACTTCATTGATAATGCAAGCTATGCTAAGGAATTCGATTGACAGCTGACTGAATTCTTTGATTGACCTATGATTTACGTAACTGCATGAGTGAAGGCTGGACCTTGCGAACTCCAAACAACAATATTTCAACCACTGCAGTGGACTGATGGACATGGAGTCTGCTATTAAAGAGCTGCTCAGGGTGGAGAAGTGTAGTATAAGCAGCTCAGAGAGCACATGCATCAACTTTAAGAGCGAAATGACCATGATTTTGCAGCTATGCAAGCAGCACATCTCTGAAAAATGCACACACAAACGAGAAACAGCTCTGGTCAACACTCTGCAGGAGTTTCAGATCTTTGCCGGCTGGTGAAAAACACCGGAACAACATTAACATTGATTTGCTGTGATATGCATATTTTCCTTTTTCGGGGTTATTCTTTTCTTTAAAGTTCATGTGTGAATATTGGTGAATATATTTTGACTACATTGCTTAAAGTGTCATAGAGGAAGTTTTGGATGAAGAAGCTATGGAGAGATGAAGAAGAGGAGGCTAGTCTTACTAAAGGACTGCAACCCTGTTTTTCTGAGTCATATAGTTCAGGAAGCAACAATGACTCTGACATTTCTGGGGACAAAAGGTCCAACAGTGAAGGGCTGGAGCTGGACATCTGTTACCTCCAAACCACTGAATGGTAATGAACAGATCTATGAACATAATAATTATTCATAGTTACTTTTGGTTTATTTCAAACAATCCAGTTAGTGAAATAAATGGTTCAAGTTCTGGTTGTGTTCCAACATGTTCTGAGCATGGCATGCAACTAGAACAGAGTGAAATTTCCTACAGTCAAAATGAATGCTAATTGTGACCAAAAACTTCAGATAAATCAAATCTTTGTTGAAATCGCTCACAACTTCCTTGCTTCTGTGTACTCTGGCTTAGCTGTTTGTTAATCCCACCGGCAACAATTGTTGCCAGACAGTTTTCCTAACTTCTGGAAGCTCTAAAAGAATCATTTTGACTTTTGGCAACTAATTGAAGTTTTAAAATAAAATAATAGTGTGTCTACTCAAACCAATGTCAATGTCATGTAGCTAGTGTGAAAGGTCACATGACCAGACCTCTTTACTTCCTGCTCGTAACGCTGGAAGTAAATGTCTGTCACAAATCTGTACAGAAGGAAGTCAGTAAAATATTTAAATAAACTAATATAAATAAAATATTTTGAACATATGTTCTTTGAAGTGTCTTCTACTGATATATAAAGAAAATTGTTCCCTTTATTCATCTTTTGAATGAAAGGATACAAAGCGATCCTTTCCAAAAAGAGTTTGTCCTATGCACTGAATGAAAACTAGAAGATGACGCCACGCCTGAAACAAGTTTAGGACAGGGACAATGTATAGTGCTTGGTCTGGTGGAACAGGGAGAATTTTCTCTCAGATACAGATTTGTTCATATTAAGGTGTTAACGTCTTAAGGACAAAGTAAAATATCTGAGTTTATCTGAGTCCATTAAAAACACAACCTTGAGGTTCTCCATTGCCGAGCATCACTGCAACCACAGCTCCTGCAAGCTCACAGTCCACCCACGTTTCTGTCCATAATATAGCAACATAACCATAATATCTCAGTATGCAACAAAATATATAATACTTTATTGCAAACTAACTATTAAATCCTCAGTTAATGAATATTATTTGAACAATCTTTGCACTAGTAAAACTCAACATTAATCTAATCGTCCTCACTTTGCTGCTTCAGATTGATGTAACCATACCTACTTTGCAGTCAGCGCTGTACATAACATTACTGAGCCAGCCTTGTTTTCAGCCCTCGGTGACTACTCTCAAGACTCCATTTTCCCGTCTGCACTTTTCAAAAACAATTTCACTTTCTAAATATACAGCTATCTATGCTGCCTAGAAGTGATTCAGACACTGCAGTTACAGTAATCATCTGTAGCATCAGCAAAAGATGCGATACCTGATACCTTACTTAAAGAAAGCGAACAAGCTTGTGAAAATGCCACTCCAACATCTAAAACTTTCTTGAGACAAATGATTTACCCATATGAGTAAGTTACGGTGAGAAACAGGAGTCCTTTGACCGTATATGAAGGGAGAATCAGTTCATATGTGTACATAAAGCTTTTGTGAAATG
This sequence comes from Brachyrhaphis roseni, assembly GCA_903066815.1. Taxonomy (NCBI): domain Eukaryota; kingdom Metazoa; phylum Chordata; class Actinopteri; order Cyprinodontiformes; family Poeciliidae; genus Brachyrhaphis; species Brachyrhaphis roseni. Next base: position 2,533 of record CAEFZY010029500.1, on the reverse strand, counting down.
ATTATTTTGTCGTTTAAAGAAATTACAAGAGTTCCTTCTTCAAGCCATGTTCCATAGAAGTAATATTATAACTAGTGTAGTTATGATGAAACCTCAGGAATCTTACGCTAAGTTTCTCACTTAGTTCTGTTTATAAGTTTTCTGTGTGGGAAAATACGGTATCGATCTGAGCACTTTGACTTAAGTGGTCTTCAGAGAAACAACTTGGGGGGAGAAACTGTCTCTGTGGTGGCTTGTTTTTGCAAAGTGCTCTGTAGCACTGATCTGTGTGTAAAAGTCTAAATAGTTCGTCTACAGAGCGTGTAGGGTCTGCAGAGACTTTCGGTGCCCTTTTTCTGACCGCAGACCTGAAGTCTAACATGAAGGGAAGGTCGGCCCAGCAGATCAGATTATTAGTTGCAGTCTAGTCCTGTCTTGTTTTGTGGATGAGCCAAGCAATATAGTGATGGACAAGCAATATAGTAATGGACAAACACAGGACAGACTGAATAATTGGGAGTAGAGTAGTAGGGCAGGGATTAGAGTCCTGGCTGGGCCTTTTTTCAAACAGTGTCTAACACTACTCCCACCGCAGGCAAATGAAACCCAGATTTGATTTCATTTATTTATTTAGTTTTGCCCAAATCCAAACCATTTCCAACTTTTTTTTATGGCAGTCTGAAAGGCCCAATTATGACCTTTTCAACCCATGTGATTTGTGTCCATTCTATGTGTGGTAATAAGTCAGATTCATAAAAAATAGTTTTCAAAGTGTCTACAGTCTGAACATTTTATTCGATTTTTACTTAAGTGATGTAAGCAATGCATCATAATTCTGCACTAGAAGAATCCAGATAAATCTGGATGTAAATAATGGTGTTGTGATTCTGAAAAATCCAATATGCATCTTCCTCAGAGTTCTTACATCAAGGCAGGGGTCTAAAGAGAGGAGGGTTGTCGGTGCGTGGGGAGCTTTTGTGAAATGAGAAAAATATAGGGGTTGGTGGTCAGTGTGTAAAGCTCATTGTGAAACCTGCTGTAGAGGTCAAGTAGTAGGTCATCTGGTATTCAGAAACTATTGGATTTTTGTGGTATTATAGCTACACATAACACTTTCCCCATTCATTTTGAATGTTATCTTTCTGAAAATACCAACAAAACATTACCTATAACAACATATCTATCAATTAGTTTTAATAACTACAAGGTTCATATCTGACAAGTTGACAGTTCTGATTTATGAACATACTGTATGCTAAAGAACAGAGAGCTCTCAAATATTTTAGAAGTCTTGGATAAAAGGTATAGAAAAAAACAACAACTAATAAATCATTCATGAACAACTTTTTACATCTATAGCCACTTTAAATACTGATACATCTTCTGTAAATGTCTAACCATCCTCTGCTTAATTAATCAAATTGCACACAGTGAATAAATAATAGATCTGTTTACTGGAAAAAAGCTTTACTTTTAATGAAGCTTGTTTCGTCCCAGTGATGAAGTTTATGCCTTTTCATAAAATTACTCCGTTGGCAAGGTTTGAATAATGCAGAATAAGTGTTAATAAACTTTTTTTTATGATGTTCAAGGTACTTATATGCTAAATAAGCATTTTTTTTATTTTTTAGGTGAACCATGATAAACCACATTCCTTCAGTGTAGAGAGGACTATAAGGGGTTTTAGTTAGTGGCCATCTTTCAAAAATCTAAAGTCATTCATATGTTTTATCAGCTGTTGATGGTGAAGTTATTTCCATTTCATCAGATAATAAAAGATTATGAACGTGCATTAGGGTTTTTACAGTGTTCAATGAAGAGACTGCAATGAAGAGGATGTATTATGGCAAAGCTTGTCTGGAAGTAATGATCGGTCACTCAAAAGCAAAACTGCAAAAAAAAGAGTCTGTATGCATGCATGGGTTTGTACAGGGTCTTAGAAAAACATTCATACCTCGCTGCCTTTTTGTACATTTTGTCATATCAACTACAATTTTTTAATATATTTTATCTTCTTTATCTTTCAGTTGAAGCATTTTAGATTTCTATCTTGGAAGGTGCTTTATAAATAATCTTTTAATTACTTTCTAACTTACCAATTTAGACTTCTGTATGATAAGCCATCGCAAAGCAGAATAAGACATAGAGCTAATGATGTCTTATTCTGTCTTATTGTGGAATGAAGAATTCCACAATTGTCTAAAAAAATCTGGAAACAAAAAATGACACTGACCTGCTAGTAAATTTCACGGACAGCTCTTAGTGTCATGAATTGGTGAGTGAGGTGGTGGTGAGGCAAACGCTGGAGACCCAGGTAAGATGAATGATGATTTAATGAAAATATAAAAAGGCAAATATACAAAAATAGTCCAACGACCAGGCAGCACGATTTGGGCAGAATCCAGGGCCCAACACCGGTAGCAACTGGAAGAAAACGAATGGACTGACAGGAGACGTGACAACGACGAACTTAGACAAAACTTAGACAAGGACCCGACAGAGAACAAAGACAACGGAGGGACTAAATACACAGGGAGGCAATCAGGGAAACAAG